>PVKA01002829.1:0-62500 GCA_004027165.1 Ctenomys sociabilis
ATAGGGAGTTATTCAAAGAAATTGTCGACCATATCCATTTACAGCTCAGCTTAATATTATGGGCTCACGATGTATACTTCATTTTTATACATTTATGCTTTTCTGCTGGATGGTTAAGACCTAGGTAGATCCAAATTTATATACCAACACATGTACTTTATATTTCCTATGTGGTCATTGAAGTCTTCTCAGGGTTTATGGAGTGCAGCTGGGTGTGGTGCACACCTGTAGCTGCAGCTCTTGGGGGGCTGAGCCAGGAGGATCACTCTGGGGCCAGCCTGAGCTATGCAGTGAGACCCTGTATGACGCTGCTGATGCTAATGATGATGACCACAACAACAGCAACAATATATTTTAAAAATGAAATAAACTGAACTTTTTCTTTACTTTATGTAGTGCAACTCACAGTGGCTGCAGAATTGCATAGGACAAGACCCTGGCTCCTACAGGTCTCCCCCACCACGATCAGCTCTGTACCAATTACCTCCTCCCCCGCCTCCCATTGCTTCCTAATAATATGTCCTACTCCCTCCCCTTTCCCACCTTTTTTCCTTCCATTGCTTCTGTTTTATACTCATTCACTTTTGCTCCCTATTTACATTTTCTACAAGCTCTTCTCTTCACTGCTTTCTCTTTGAACGTGTGAGGAATCAGAATTTAGGGTAGCAGAGGCTAGGAGTGGGCTGTGGGAAAGATGTTGGTCGAAGGGCAGAAAGTTTGAGCTACCCAGGAGGAATGAGTTTTTTGAGATTTATTACATAGCATGGTGAGGATAGTTAACAATAGTGTATTATTGTGTGTCTCAAAATTGCTAAGTGAGTAAATAAATTTCAAATGTCTGCACAAAGAAAAAGAAAATTTGGATGGGAACTAAAATCTACTTTTTAACTTTGGCTTTCCGCTTCACCAAAGCTGCATGAAGAGGGAGAGGATAGTGATTATATAATAGAGAACAGTTCTAATTTGACCCTGAAACATGAGGTATCTCAATGCTTCTTTAGAAAATTCGTATGTTAGAATTTACTTTAGAACTTAATACAGAGTTACTAAATAAAAAAATGTAACATTTATTTGGTTAGAGCTTGGGATTTGGCTTTTCATGAATAAAATTATCGCATTGAAAAGTTGTCACACCAAAAAGATATTTTTGAAAATTCTTTTACAGCCCAGAGTAGAGCTTCTTTTCATGTCAGTGGGGAGCATTATTGCATACTACAAGGCTGCTCTTGTGAAAGAAAATAATGTGTTCAAGCTGTGTCCCCCACATTGCCTTCAGATCGCTGGCACTGCCGTGAAGAGGGAGAGAAAGCATTCTCAGATGTTCGCTTAAATGTTGACCCAGACCAGAGGCCACCTTGTAGCAGCTCCTTAAAATTAGGAAATCTAAATGGACTCATTGGAAAAGCATTTAAAGAACTTATATTTGAATATATAGTTTTTTAAATAAAAGTCTATCAAGATACTTCAGTTACAAAAGAAAGCTTATTTACCTGAAAAGACATAAGACCAAAATCTCGTACTGGAATGTATTTTATAACTGTAGCAATAGAAATCTGTTTGATGCAGTTATTAATTAGTAGCTGATTGGGTAGCTCTCTGCCATAGCCAACAATGACAGACAAATCTCTACCTATCTTTCCAAAATTTCCTTCCTTGGTATTGTTAATAGCCACATCCTTACTCAGAAATTTATGGACAGGTAAAAGTAAAGCTTTTCTGCTTTGTGACATTAATCAGTGGGGGGCAAAACCTGGTCTTTGTTTTGCTTTCTTAGCAGCAAAACCTTGCCATGGCTTATATTCACTGTAATGCCTCACTGAAGGCTTTAAATTGGAGTTTTGCATTTTTAACCTTTTAAAGACACTTTAGAGAATGTTTAGTAAGTAAACTTTATAAGATATATCTTTTTAATATTTGAATAATAGGAAAAACTATTGTTATTAAGCCATCTGGTGGTATAATACTGTTTCTGTAACCCTCATCATTGAATAGGCATGTGATTGTCACAAGGCGTTGTATATGGCAGTTTCAAACACTGTGTTACAGTTAACAGAGGGCACTGATGGTTAACATCATTTGTCCAATCAATCGAGGCAGGCAGGATACTACATCTGCACAAAGATGACCAAGTTATCACTGTGACACAGAATCTTGATTTTGGCCTTTTCAAGCATCAGCAATTTTTAAAGAATAGTAATTTAACTCATCTCACACAATTATAGCTAGGTATGTAAACACTTTAACCCATTAGGGAAGATTTAATAAGTACCAAAAGTTAGGGTTAAAAATTAAATTTGAAAATTTGAACACCGATCAAAGCAAGGGAACCTAGGTGCTATCACTATACAGTTTGGTTCCAGTTCTAGGTAAGACTCTTTTGACCTTGTGGAGAGTGACCCGGTGGCCCCTGTCTGTGTAAATGCACTCATTTTTAACACAGACACTCATCTGTAGAAACAGACTGTCGAGGTTTCAGAAAATCAGACTCAAAGTTGTCATCAAACTCAGCTGTCAAGCGAAGGACCACCAGCTATCTTTTACAAAATAACATTGTTTGTGCTGTTCTTCAACACTATAGCTATTGCATTAATTGATCTGAAGGTGTGCCTGGACTACTAATGCATCTATTACAAAAAGTATGCTATACTTCTACATGGTATCATAGCAAAAATATTTTCATAAATGGAAATATACAACTTTAAAAGCTACAGATCAGTATGTTATTTTTGCCAACAATGTCAAGGAATGTATTTATATAATGAAAACTTAGTAAAAGACATGAAACAATATCTTTCAAACACTGGTGTCACCTCTGTGAAAGAAGAGGAAGGCAGTGGTCCACCAAGGGAGAAGTCACATTATAGTCTGTACATTCTATATTGTGTAGATCTGTTGTTGAGATAAAATATATTTCTTAGGAGATTAATGGCAATATGCCTTTTATTATAATATACATTTGAAATCAAACATTTACTGTTATGAGACAAATATAACTTTCATTTTGAAATCTACAGAAGAATTTTGAAGTTCAAACCAATGGTTTTGTGGAGACTATATCTCAAAGTCCTACTGACTTTTGATTCTTTCTAGGTTGGTTTAATTTTCTAATGACAAAACTATTTTAAGAAGGAGCTTACACAGTCTGCTGATTTCAAGCACACAGCAAACATGTACGCACAATACAGCCAAATCATTACACACCAAGGAAAAAATAACTGACACCACATGG
Source organism: Ctenomys sociabilis (assembly GCA_004027165.1). Taxonomy (NCBI): domain Eukaryota; kingdom Metazoa; phylum Chordata; class Mammalia; order Rodentia; family Ctenomyidae; genus Ctenomys; species Ctenomys sociabilis. The sequence continues at coordinate 3,230 of PVKA01002829.1, forward strand.
ATGTGTGTAAGGTGTAATCAAAATATACAGTAAATGTTTGATTTCAAATGTATAGTATAATAAAAGACATATTGTCATTAATCTCAAATTTCTCTGCCTCAGTTTAAACTCACTTAAGTCATCATTATTGCCATTTCTGACATAGTTCTGGAAGCCCTTTATCATGACTGTCTTTGTGAATTGTGATAAAAGTACCTTGAATGCTAAGGCCAAATGCTATCCAATGTAAAGCATATTAATAAAAATGTTCTTGTGGGTCTAGATCCATGCAACTCCTAGTTCTGCACCAAAGTCAAAATGACCATGCAAAGTAAACATTTCTAATTGGGAATCTAGGATTTTGAGGTATCTATGATAAGACAACCAAAATTAGTCAGGAAGGAGGATTTATAGAACTGCTTCAGAAACTGGCAAATGTGGGGATAAGTATGTTTTAACTGAAGAGGATTGTCTTGTGAGGGATTAATAGCAATATGTATTGTGTTCTTTAAAATTCACATGTTTACCCTGTACTTGATCAAATGTCTTATAATAGAACCTGACAGAATGGTTCAGAAAATTATCTTAAAATAGCATACATTCCTGTGGGATAGGGAAGGGTGTCTTCTATGAGGAGAGAAAACACTGCAAGTTGAAGTGTGAAACCTGAATCAGACATGTGTAAAAAGGAATCAACTTATCGCTAAAAGAGAGCTAACGTTTAGGGGCAGGACAGAGGAAATGACAGAATTCAGGTGCCACTGAAGGGAAGATGAGGACAAGAAAGCAAGTCTGGGCAAAATGTGAGTATTTGTAAACATGATGTAGAAGTGGAGTTTGCAGAGGAGGTGACAGGCACTGCAAAAATAGATCCAGTTCATTGACGTGAAGGAAGAACAAGCTCAGGAGAAGAGTTGGGAATGGCAACTCCATGGATAAGATTCTTCGAGCAGAAGCACACCCTGAAAACCAAGGTGCAGTGCACTGAAAAGATTGGGACAGCACAAACCACTAAGTAGACCTCATGCTCTCTGCTTCTCTGTGGGTATTTATCTCACTTTTATTTCTCTTCATAGGTAATATTATGGGGACTTTCTGGTTAAGATTGTCATAACTGGTCACTGTGAAGCTCCTGCTGGGGTAGCCTCCTAACTAAGGAGCCAGACTCCTTCTCAATAAAAGTAGCCATACTCAGAACCTTATAATCTGTTACTTACAAATAGTAGCTCGTGGTGCAATCATAATTTCTCTGACATCATCTCACAGTGTGACTAACTGGGGAACTGAGCTATGGCTAGGAATTTTCTCCACCTGTTAACTTTATGTTTATTAATTATGGCCATTGCTCATTTTTTTCAATCTATCAACAACAAAAATACTGCTAAAATGCATTTTGTGGGAAGGCATTGGATCCGTGGCACTGATCAGAGCAGTGTACCAACAGGAACAGGTGCTGAAGGACTCTGCAGTGGGAGGAATTAAAAGAGATTTTATCTAAATGTAAAGAAACTCTGCTATCCAATCAAGAAATATTGATGGCGATTTTGTGAAATTTTTATTCTTCTAAGACAATTTGTATCTGTAGCCATAGCTTTCTGAATCTCTATATTATTTAAATATCATCCCCTAAAAACATCACAGCCTTAATTATTCTTTTCTGGCTTTATTTTGTAAATGGAAAACATGAAGCACTTAATCTTTCTCAGTCCTGCCTAATGCTGAGAACAATGGACTTGCATCAATGAATATAGATCTTTACGTTATATAACTCTGGAAAAGGTTCCAGTTACTAAAAAAAAAGGACTGCCTAGGAGAGAGAAGATGCCACAAATTATGTTGAGCAATGTTAAAATTTAATAATTATGAAAGATGACAAACTAGTAATATATGAGACAAAAAATCTGTGACTAAGTGTCAAGGCTGTTTCATAAAGGTAAATAACATTCAGTTTCCTAAAGATTAGACAACCAAGCAAGTTAGATATTCCTATATAGGGGTAGCTCCACCATATAGGACAATAAATATCAAAGTAGATAATAAAAGTCAAAGTAGAGGTTCTTTGCAGTCTCTGTCTGGCAGAAGAAAAAAGACTTACAAGAAGACTCATAAATAGAAGCAAAAGCAGAAGACAGGAAGATTTAACTAACAGAGAATATAGATGTGAGGGTAATGTCCAAGATAGGACCATTAATAAATCATAGTAAATTAAAGGAATACATAGTCAACAACTATAGTTAGGTGAAAGATAGACTGAGTCAGCCGGAGAGATAGCTCAAAAGTCTAAGTGCCTACCTGGCAAGTGCAAGGACCTAGGTTCGATCCCAGGTACCACATGCCATGCTGGTGCTGTGCTATGCTGGCCACCAAAACCCAGTGTGGTGGTGCACACCTGTAATCCCAGTGCTGGGGAGACAGACAGGAGCATCACTATAAGTCCAAGCTGTGTAGTGAGACCTGGTACCAAGATAGATAGAATCAAAGGTAACAATTAATGAGTTCATGGTGAAAGACCCAAACAAGCAGACCTACAGGAGGAATTCTTAGAGTACAACTGACTGTTAATGACGATCACTCTCAGTGTCTGAGTCTCAAACTCAGACACTGCCTTGGCTCCAGAACTACCCTCTGGCATCTCATGGGGAGTCTAGGCTTATGGGAGGTATCGATGGTGAGCTTCCACATGGTCTCATGACCTTCACTGCACTGCCGTTGTCACCTTTGCTGTCCCTTCTGTGCTGGCCTGAGTAAGTCTCAGTTCTATAAATGAAGGAGTGACTAGAAGAGCAGATTAAGTACAGCCCCAAAGCGGGGAAAAGCTAACATAAGGCTTGCATTTAGAGACTGGATGATTAGGAAACTCTTAATATTAATGATGAGATAGGAAATGAAAATCAAGATTTATTAATGTTAGGTAATGGGGCCGTGGAGATGGCTCAGTGATTAAGAGCTTCCCTGCAAGCGCAAAGGCCTGAATTTAATCCCCAGTTCTGAAAAAAAAAAAAAAATTAACCTTTCAGCCCTTGAGCTGTTGGATGTTTTGGCCTGGGAGATGGCTCAGTACAATAAGTGCTTCCCTGGAAAGCTCAAGGATCTGAGTTCAATCCCCAGTTCCGCCCCCTCCCCCAAAAATATTAATGTTAAGTAAACTAGTATATATTTGAAGTAACCAAAATGAAACATAAATATCTGTTAAATCTGGAAAATTCATTTTGACCTGTTAAACTATATCTGTCTTCCTTGCTTATGTCCCATTCATAGGGGCTTTGAAGGCTCAGAGCCTAACATTTTCCTCAGTTTAGGAATAGTCGGTACTGCTGCTGGCTTACACGTCCTTGTGCCTCATTCCCTTATTCTTTCCTTCCGAAAAGCTTTTTGCTGAGTACTGGCATCAGCCTCACATCTGTGGTGCTTCTTTCATTCTCTGTGTCTCTGTGTTTCCAGCTGCTTCTGGAATTCCTTGGCTCATTCTCCTATTGTGTCCTTCAGTGATGCGTATTCTCTAATTCAACTCATATCCAAGACTTAAATGTCAATAACCCATTTTTTCAAAAGGATCATTTTTGAAAACTAATAAATTCTTTGATACGATTGTTGCAGCCTCCTGTTGCCTGCTATTAATGATACTTAATCCAAGTTCTTGGGAAGAGTCTTCTGTTAACTGTTTTTCCCCCTATATAAAAGTCATTACACTGTTTCCCCCATGCCCATGAGTAATTTGTTCTGGGATTGTAGTAGATACTGAGACCATAGATAACATCAATCCCTGTGTTATAACACAGGTACACACATTCAATATCTTTTTATATCATGAGAGAATTTATTATTGCTGTGTCATAATTTTTGAACTTTTACGCACAACAGAGCTAATTTGTTTTTTCCTTTTCCTGATTCTATTACTTAGGAGTTTTTTTTCTTTTTACTCAAAATTCTGCTAGATGAATGATATTCTGCTTACTGTAGATCTTAGCAATCTTTGCATGCGATACCTTTCTACTCTGAGCCAGGATCTTTCTCCTTTCCAATTAAAGGAACATTCTACAGCTCTCCCTTGGCATGCCTGAATTATGATAATGTGCTTTGATGCCATTTGACAGCTGATCTGATTATTGAGATGGCCACTTAGTGGTAAGGGACACATGGTGCATACAGCATGAATACACTAGATGGAGGGAATATGTCCCTGGGCTAGAGCAAAGTGCACAAGATTTCATCATGACCCTCAGAACAACACATCATCTAAAACTTGCAAATTATTTATTAATGTAAATTTCCATTTAACATTCTATTGATTATTGATCATTGCTAGAACCTAAAGCCATGGAAAGCAAAACTGCGGATTAAGAGACTTTTATTTTTTGTTAGTTCAAGAAAAAGTCTTTTGAATGCATTAAGAACATGACTTTGAGCCACAAGGCTTGTGCTGAAATTCTTGCTTTATCATGTGATGGGCCCTTGTTATTATTTATTACCATTCATATTACCTACATGTGGTTAATAACTTCATATTTCTATTCTCAGCTCCTTCATTATTAAATGGAGAATAATAGCCCTCAGTGTGCAGGATTTTTGTAATTACTTTTAGTAGTTAAAACATCCAAAGCTTTTAGAAGCACACTATCACTCAATGAATATTAGCCTTCAGTTTTACAAAAGCAATGAAGTGTTTTAGTATGAATAAAATAATAGCATTTAATATTATGCAACCATTAAAATGTTTTACTTCTTCTGAAGCCCAGAAGTTGTACGAGACGTGAGGTGGGGTCTAGACACAGTGATGGAGAGATGGCGCCTTCTTCCGTTCTGGGTCCAAGTGTGTGTGTGGGGGTGGGGACTCTCTGCTTACTCCAATCTGACTCCAATACTCTCTACCCTGTTGGGAGCATCTCTGCCTGTGGGTGTCCAGTTTGTGACATTTTCAGGGATTCCCTGTGGGAAAATGTGCTTCATCCTATCCAACCCCTGTTTGAATCAGTTCTTCATGATTGTTTTGAATGTAAATTACGTAGCACATATTGGGAAGTCATTGTGTGTTTTGATGTGCCCCCATTTATGCCACTAGGTCTCAGAGTTTTCCTTTTGTAGAAAAAAGAGGATGTATTTATTGTATGGGCTCGTGCCAAGTGCTGTGGTGGTGCTCCCTCGTTCCCCTTTCCTTATGTCACTGTGGTAACTGTCACCACCATGCCAGAGTGCCATGCGACAGAAATAACACTGGTGGAAAGACTGGAAATGAGGACAAGAGCTGCTGCTGCTTCACCTTCATTTTTCAGTGTCAACATTAAGATTGCCTACAATTTGGTAATTATTAGGTTTACCATTGGTGGAAGAGGTAAATAAATACAATGCCATCCCTAAAAACTGAAATTTGTGTGACATCCTTCAAAATCTCAAACTTTAATTTCTTTCTTCTGTGTAACCTAACTTTGCACCGGATGCAATTCTTTGTTTAAGAAATTGCCAGGTGGTGGAATTTGATTCTTAAGGAGACTTTCTTAAATGGTGAAGAAAAGTTGTGTTTTTCAGAAATAATGATGTTTTAAAATAGTAATTCACAGTGAAGCTCAGTGTTCACTTCAGGCTGTGCTACCCTCCTGCAAAATGACAGTCCACGAAGCAAGGTTCCACTTTGGGTTATTTTTCTTTCTTTTGCTTCGCAGGGCTTTAATAGAGTTGGGCTGTAGCACTGCGGGATGCTAAGTATCATTGTGATGGGTAAGAAAAGGAATTTCAAAATGAATGCAAGCTGAATCACCCCAGCCCCAGCAGAACAGGAGGTCCATGAAGGCTGTCTTTCATCATTTATCTGTTTAGTTTTACAGCTTGTTTCTGCTTCAGTACACAAGAGTTCTCTATGTAAAGGAGCCTACATAATTTTAAATAAATAACAAGCATATTTTAGCACAACACACAGGGTATTACAGAGCAGTATCTGAATCATAGATAAAGCCCTGGCTTGGCCCTTATGAGTTGTGTGGTCCTGGCCAAGTTTCTTAACAACACTGCGACTCAATGTTCTCACATATAAATCAGGATAGTATCCATCAGGTAGGGGCATTACGAGGTCAATACTTGGAAAACACACAGAACTATCTGTACTACATGGAAGCACTGAATATGGGTTAGTTATTAGTACTGCTTTAAAATGAAACCATGTCAAAGAACGGGTAAACTTAAGGTGTTGCTATATAAAATGAAACCATTTCCAAAGATATTTGTAAGTTTCTTTTATGATTCTGACATCTTTCATGATAATCTATTACTAAATAACTTCCTCACTATCAAGGAGGAAATTATCCTGAATAATGTCGTTTTTCTTGAGACTGAAAAACACTTCTTTACTTTTAATGTAAAAGCTACAGAAAACACAATACCCAATTTCTAGAAAGAAACTGTTATCAGTGGTCCAACAATACTGTTGTTTCTCATCAGTGGAAAAGCAAAGCGTATCGTAACTTTTTAGGATATTTTTGTTTACTTTTAGATCTGAAAGCAAATTTTATATTAGACTTTTATATTTGTTCAATAGCAATACCTTTTAATGTAAGTACAACAAGATTAAGGACAGATTTGTCTGTAGTTGCTGAACTGCTTCCTTTCTAGCTTTAGTAGTAGCTCCCTGTTAACGAAAAAGTTTATGCACAAAGATTTTTCTGGGATGGTGAGATAGCTTAGTGGACTAAAATGCCTGCTTAGGCAAATGAGGCAAGCGCAGGGACTGCAGTTCCATCCCTGGACCACATGACCTGTCAGCCCTCCTTCCCCCAGCCAGGGCACCCTGGGCCTGCCAGAGTCTGGGCGTAGTGGCGCTATTTACATTTGTCTTTATCTCTTCCTTCTTTTATCAGTTATCCCTTTGCTCTACCCATAGTCTGTGAGCATGTGCACACAACTTTATGGACACACAGGCTTGTGAGAGTATTTTTTTTTTCCTGATTAAGCAGTACAAAAGCTTATTTATATTTCATGCATTATCGCTTTTGTTCCTTTCTCGCAGCAGGCAAATAAATTGTAATAACTCTTCCTTTTGAATAATCGTTATTCGCACTCCTTTTTTTACTACACGCCTGTCATGACTCAAGGAAAACTTGCAATTTCTGATTTTCCTTTTATGTCATTGTTATTAATCTATATTTGTTAATCAAATTATTGTATTAAAAATCTATATGCAAGGCGCTCATTGCTTTTGAAATGTTGAATAGATTAGTTATCCTTGATATAAGCAAATGTAAGACGGGCATAAGAATGTATTATAATACTATAAAATAATGTAATAAAGGTTCAGTTGGTAAAAAGTAATTGAGAATAAGTGGATATTAATTTCCTATTTACAGCTATTTGTTTTCTGTGGTTGTTATAATTGTTAGTTACCACAAACTAGGTACTTCAAAAATAGAAACTTGTTTTCTTGTGGTTCTGGAAGCTAAAATGAAATCAAAGTGTCAAGAGGCCTGGCTTCTGCGTGCCACCGTGGGAAAATATTTCTTACTGCTTTCACCTTCTCGGTAGTAATGGGTGGTTCTGAACTTGTGACCTCATCTCTACTGCAGCTTCATTCACCTTTCTTCCTATTTGTCTCTAGGGAGACAGAGGTTTTTAGATTTAGGGCTTCTCCAAGCTACTTTTAGGTGTTTGTGAGGCCATGGTGTTCAGTGGTTAGGAAAACATTAATTTAGATGCCTTAGGGAATATAATTATAGATATTATTAATATATAGTAATGGAGATTAACCCCATAATATTTGCCAGTCTTATGTAATTAGCTAAAAGCCTCCTTAAGAGCAAAAGCTGAGGTTTCATGGGGAAGAATTTGTCCTCAAGACTGTAACATAAACCCCAGCTAGGATAGTAAGTAGCCTATTAACAGGCTGTACAAATAGCACACACGAGACGGCAGCACCACGTTTTGTCTGGATTTCCAGCCTGACAGGCTTCCCTATGGATTTTGAACACTCCAGCCCTTATAGTTATTAGAGACTGGGCATGGTGTGCATGCCCGTAATCCCAGCACTTGGGAGGCTTAAAAAACAAGAGGATCACTACCAGTCTGATCAGTGTAGTGAGACCCTGTAGACCCTGTACTAAATACATTACAAAAAAAACTTTTTTCTTTCTCTCTCCCATTCCCCTCCCCCTTTCTCCATCACTCTCAATTCTGCTTTAGCAGAGAACTCTGACTAATACTGAAACCAACCTGGATAATCAAGGATGATCTCATCTCATAATGCTTAACTTAGTTACATCTGCAAAATCCTTTATCCAAATAAGGAAACATTCGCAAGCTCTGGGGATTTGGTGTGAATATCTTTTTGGGTAGCGGGGAGTTTTCAAGCTTACCACAACTACTCTGTAAATTAGAAGTTCCAGATTCTTTCTTAGATACAATACAGAACATTACCAAGTATCATGAAGTACCACATAATTCTCAAAACAAGAGCACAAGATTAATTTTATTCACATCAGGGAATGAATATAATAAATATGTATGTCAAAGGGAATTTATGTAACAAGGGTATTTGGTGATATAATAAAATAGTATAGTTAATTATAATGTTAAAATTAATTTATAAATCTGTTAATTAACAAAACCTGTAGTCAGAGACAACTTAAAAAATGAAATTCAATGAATATAATTCATAAGGAAATTCATCTTTATATAAACCAGAAACGTAATTTCTAAGTAGTACACCTAGAAGTTAGCAAATTTGATATATTACTATTTGTACTTGCCAAAGTTGAAGAGATTTTTCCAGTGAATAAGTCACTGGAAAGTTACAACTTGTACCTTATAACTTAAATTTTTTATAAAATAAATAATGACTATATTTTAAAGTTATGAATTAGCTCCCCTTTGACTGTCCATTTTTTTAAACATGTTAAGAAAATACAGATTTTTATTCAGACAGGATGTAATGCCCAAATGAAAAACAGACTTCTATTTAAAAATAAGTTTGCATTCAGCAGATAATAAGTTGCTCCTGGATTTTGTTGCTTGTGGCTTCTTTTAGTATTCTTTATGACTTCACCCTTCAAAATTTGAAGGCTCAGCTAGAGAATAGGATCTATAATTAGGAGCTTCACCTGTGTTACTTTTTCCTATATTTTTGGAAACAGCATATATTTTAAGGTTTTTCTGATACATGTAAATATTCTGAGAAACAGACTTCTCAACCCATCTCCTGGCCTGATTTTCATCAGGTATTTGATTTGGGAGGAGGCATAACGAACTGAAAATGAAGAGAATAAAAGACAGGTCCCTCCACATAATTAATAAGCTGTGAACCTTTGAAAATACCTGTTTTCCACAAACCTGGATCTTCCGAGGATTGCTAGTTCCTATAGTACAGTTTCCACTGCACCAAAATTGTCTTCATCTGATTTTTTTTTTCATGACATCTAAGACATTTGTATAGTAATTTTGTATTTTTTTTTTCTGCTTTTTTTCCCATCAATTTCTATCTTCATTTTTCTGGAGAACCTTTCTCTGGTATTGTTTTTATTAAGTATTTTACAAGGACATCCACTCTGTAAAATTAGTCTTTTTATTTCTCAGAGGTTAGGTGATGCTCAGGCCATTTTTGCTTCTATAACAAAATACCAGAGAATGGGTAATTAGTAGACCATAGAAAGGTTTTTCTCTCAGTACCAGAGGCTGACTTCCCAAAGTCAAGGCGATGTATTTAGGATCCAGAGAGGGCCTTCAGCTGCCTCACAGGACAGTGGTGCAAAGATGAGAGAGCCGTCTCTCCCCAGCTTCATGAATCTTTTGTTATCTCAACCTAAGCATCTTTTGTCAAGGGGACCTTTCCTGGCTAGTCTCTTTCTGAACACCTCGCCTCTTTATACCCCACACTGACACTCCCTGGCTGTTGGAAGGTGCACTCAGACCACAGCTCATGAGGATCTGGGAAGGGAGTGCTGGTAGAAAGCGCTTCTGCCAGGGAAGGTTTTGGAAATGGCTGTAGGGGAAATCACTCACTCTCACCATGCTTGCCTGCTCTTCAGACAGTAAAGCAGAGGAGTCTCTGAAACCTTGGCAGGTAAAGTGCTGAAGGCACAGACAGCAACTGGACTGAGTTTGAGCTGAGACGATTTTTATCTCTTTGAGTTTTTGAGGCAGGGTCTCACCGTGTAGCCCAGCCTGTCCTTGAACGCGTGGCAATCACTTCAGCCCTCCCCCCACTACAGTTCTGGTAATGTAGGAGTGCGCCTCCACATCTGGCCTTTCATATATTTTCAGCATTTCCCCCAAACGTGATATCTAATATTAATTACTGCTGATCATGTTTGGGCACAACCCATTGGGAACATGCTGGATGCTTTGTACAGTAGCTCTCAGGCCCCTGTCGAGGACCCCCATGTTCATTTGGTGTCCATTACATAGAGAAATTAAGGCTGGCAGAAATTAAGAAATTTTCACATATTTTTATAATGGCTCATGCAGGCCTGGAAATAAAGTCTATTTCTTAAGTTCTTCATTGAAAATCCCAATAGTGCTCAGATAAGGAAGATGGTTTTGAAATGACCTTTACTTGTTCTAGGAAGTTTTAGAAGCAAACCCACTTTAGTGGCATATATTAAGAATTTAGAAAATGGTTCAGATAATTTTGCTTAACTTGAGAAATAGATGAAAGTCTTATCTGCTATTCATTGATTTCACATTTTGCATAATGAAATCTGTGATGCTTAAATCTGCATATTTCAGAATCTTCATCTGGAGCCAAATCTGAGAGAATTCCCAGGGGCCTGGGCTTCTTCTAGAATACTTTATAAATTGCAGGGTCTAGAGGAAATGAAGCTAGGTTCAAACAATGTAATTTACCACGAGAAAAGAGAAAAGCTTAATAGATTACCAAATAATCATGTTGAGTATAAAACACTTTATTTTTACTTTTTTTCTGTGCTGCTTTTATTTTAAATTGAAGGACATAACTCCAACCAACTAGCTGCCTAAGGAAAATATTTTTATTACAAACAGTCAGGAATCCGCTGATAGCTTCTACTTTGCATTCGTCAGGTTGGAAGAGCAGGGCCTTTTTCTTCCTTTCTGTACCCTGTGTGTAATTGTTTCCTGCATATGCTGTGAACAGAACTTGCTTTCTGCTGCTCATTCTTCTGGAAGAAGTCTTTTCTTTTGCCACTACTGAATCAACACATGCAAATGCCTCAGAATAATTGTATTTATTTAGAAATCTGGTGGGGGGGTTGTTTGGATTTTACTTTCCAGTTATGAATTTTGTGTTCATTGTCCTAAAATTTCAGTTTGCTTTGCAGCAAGAACATTTGCTGACTAATGCAGTCTTTGGCACTTAGAACCAGCTTGTAAAACTCCTCGCTCAATAATGTTAAAATATTCACTAATGAATTAGTGATAGTCCTAGGCCTCTGATGGAAGTTGTCTTTAAAAAGACACTTAGTCGTCCAGTGACTTTTTATCTGTTCCTTTCCTTAGAATCCTGTAATTATAGTGATTTTAAGGTGTTTCTATACAGTAAGGTTGCTTTCTGGCGACTATGTATAGTTACCAAAATCTTTCCTTTACATCACTTTCTTTTCCATGAAATACCTTCTTGCTTTTGCTGTCTCTAAGAAATTCTTGTAGATCTTACCAAAGACTGTCCCTGACAACCTTCCTGATTCAAGAAGTGTTGTTTGATTGTATACTATGCAAGATGTTGCTATTGCTTCCCTCATGTAAAAGGATCAGAGAAAGATGTCTTTCTAGTCTGGTATTTCATCTGATTCCTTAATATGCTCCTAAATTTGTTTAACATCATTGTTTAATCACAAGCATTCATCATCTTTTCCAGTCTGGTGAGAGTCCAGCTCACTGATCTGAAGTGTCTACTTCACACAGTCTTTCCTGCTTCTCATTGGTTCAGGGCCCACGGTTGCCCTAATTCGAAACAATTCCTTGTTCACGCTGCTTTATTTTGTATTATGACCGCCCCACCATGCTTTCAGCTACAAACGTTAACTCACTGTTCTCAAATACACACTGGCTCCTACTGTGGAAAAATAACTCACAGCTTGGACACACATGTCCTGAGACTAGATCAGCATCAGGAGCCCAGAATGTTTCCTCTTATTTTGAGTACTTCTTCAAACCAGTCTTTTCTACTTCTGTCAGAAGTCTGCACTAATTACGACCCCCTTTTCAATATTCCTGCTCATATTGCTTCTTTTATCATATTCTAGAGGAAACGTAAACAACTGTTTAGCCCTTGACCAAATTTATCAATTGGTCCTGATTTTTCACACCAATATGGTAAGGATTTTTCCTGAATCTGGCTATAATCAGTTGCTGTGCCTGCCCTGAAGCAACTGGAGAAACTGCTTTGTCACCCTCCCTCCTAGGACCAGAAAAAGAGGCTCGCCAAGGGCCCATGCTTAATTGGTAACAGAGATGACATTTGAGTTTAGGATACCTTCCTGTAAGTCGGAGCTATTTTTATGTTGCTCTGTTCTCCAAACAAAATGGAATTGAGATACTTATTACAGAGTCTGACTCTCGTAGAGAAACTATGAGGCAAAACTTGACAATTCCAGAATTTTTACCAAACACTCAGGTTAGCAAAGCTTTCCTCAGTTCTGTTTCTGTTGCTTATATTTAACTCATATTGTACTTTGACATAAGATGATTTTAATTATATAAGCAAACTTTTCCAAAAAGAAAATAAGGAGTCATCTGTTTGGATGATCGGGCTTAATCTTAGCCTAGGGCTAACCAGGAGCACCAGAGTAAGCTCTGGTGTCCCAGGCACCTGGCAGGGGCTGAGGCTTGTGACAGCTTCTGGTGGCTGCCCCAGTAGGGACACCATGCTTTCCTAGGTGTCTCCATCTCTCCTGTCAGCAAGGCCAGGGTCCTAGGTGCCTTTTCAGTGGCCTTCTCATATATGAATGATATTACAGAATAATGTTTTAGAATTCTTTCAAATAAAGTTCAGTTTCTCTTCCTGAATTTTTACTTTTTCTTTTTTTAAAAAACTGTATTTTGGACATCACACATTATGGTGACTTTAGATGGAAAACAGTCGCTTACTGAAGCTTTTTCATATCATGGTTAGCTAAAACCTACAAATAAAGCTTGCTAGCTCAAGTCAGCTATCAGCTTTCTGCAGATTCTCCAGTACCTCTGGCAGCCATGGTTCTCTTGCTTTGGTGTATTGCAATCATGTATATCCTATATATGTCTGTGAATCTGACAACTTTCTATAGTTTTAGTAGATATATACTACAATTCTGTTTGCAATGCTGTGTGAAGAAATAGTGAAAATTTGACACATCTTACAAACTGAATAGAATGATTTGTGTACAGTAGACACTCAAATATGTTTTAAATAAATAACTTTGAAATAATGAAGTTGTGTTTCTTTCCTAGAAATAAATATTTAATATTATTAAAATAACTGTTCAATGTATATAGGGAACTATTAAAGACTTTCAGTGGTTTGTTTAGAAGAAATAAAGCTGTTTATACTATATACCTGGGATTAATAGAAAGAAACTAATATCTTTTAGGAATTACTGTTAATATTATGTGTAAAATTGGAAGTGTTTATGTTCTTTAGATTTAACTTCTTCTTTAACCCTGTTTGTTTCCAAATGAATATTATGGCACTGTTAGTAAGACCACACATATTAGGATTTCAAAGTGTCACTGTACTGTGTTCTTTAAAGTTCAGAAGAATATGTGCAGTTTTGGCATCTCACAATGAGTGTAGAAATGCCTTTTAGTTTTGGCTATTTCTTTTTTGATTATTATTTTTTTTGTACTTCTTTTTTTTAATTTTATTTTATTTTGAAGAGTAAAAACAGAAGCAAAAGCAAATAGAAAAAAAAGATAGAAATGGTAACATACAACAATGCACATATCACAGATTTTTAAAACAAGAATAGTTCATTGACAATAGTTGTTATATTATCTATTTTTATCATCAAAACTGCTGCTCAGATTAGCAGATATAGTATGTAAGATTAGGGAAATAATGAAATATTGATGCTTACTTTCAAGAACTCTTAAATATTTTGTCATTGTTTTATTTTAAAGAGAGTATAATAATTGATAAGCCATTAGAAATGGCACACATTGAGAAGACTAAGATGAGGGGCATCCAACCATGGGTTTTGCATCGCTCTTTGCTGTCCTTTGTTTTGTTTTTGTTTCTTGGTACTGGGGAATCACACTCAGACTCTGCGCTTGCCAGGCAAGTGCTTACGCCGCTGAGCTTCTCCCTGGGACGTGCGGCTGCACATCGCAGATATCAGCACGCAGAGCTAGTCAAGGTGAAAATTCTACACATTAACTGCTATTTTCAGGAAGACTGATGGAAATTATAAGTTCAATATTCTCATCCATGCTGTATAAATACATGCATGTGTTTCTCTCCATCCTTTTTTAAAAATCTTTTCTCCTTTCTCTCATCTTCATTGTTTAATCCTTAAGTTCAATTTCTTTCTACCTTACTATATCTATTATACCTTTCAAGTTTTATTTATTCTTTCAGGTTCTTACACTAGAGAGACAATACAATATTTACACATGTGGATCTGATTTATTTCACTTATGAGTATAGTTTCCACTTAGTTATCTCCTTCATGAACGCAGATACAAAAATTCTCAATAAAACATTAGCAAACAGAATACAGTAAATCATCAAGACTATACACCACAGCCAGGTAGGATTTATCCCAGGGATGCAAGGATGGTTCAACATTTGCAAAGCTGTAAGTGTAATACGCTATATAAATACAGCCAAGACCAGAAACTACATGATCATCTCTACTGTTGCATAAAAGGCTTTTGACAAAGTCCAACACTCATTCATGATCAAAGCCTTCCAGAAAATTAAATAGATAGCCTCTATCTCAATCTGATAAAAGTAATCTAACAATCAACATAATTCTAAATGGGGAAAAACTGACATCTTTTCTTTCAAATCAGATACAAGACAAGGATGTCCTCTATCACCACTCCTATTCAATATAGTTCTGGAATCATTAGCTAGAACCATTATACAAGAGAGAGAAATAAAAGGAATTAGAATATGTAAATAAGAAGTTAAACTGTCATTATTTGCAGATGACATGATATTCTTCTTGGAAGACCAAACAAATGAAAAAAAAAAAAAAGAAAGAAAAGAAAACTCCAGTAAGAATCTTCTAGAATTAATAAATTCTGTAGCATGGCAGGATACAAAGTCAACACCCAAAAATTAATACCATTCCTCTACACAGATAGCAAACTCACTGAGAGAGAAATTAGAGGAACAATACCTTTCACAAGAGCATCTATAAATAAATGAAATACTTGGGAATTAATTTAACAAAGGAAGTGAAAGATCTATATATTGAAAATTATGACACTCTAAAGAAACTCCTTCTGAGAGTTTCCTCACACTCATTGAAATCTGAAAGGGAAACCATTAGTGATGTGAGGCAGAGAGCCTAAGTAGGTGATTGCACATGCAGACCTTATGTGGGGGCTTTGGAACTTATATCAGTGGGTTATGTTATATCAGTTGATATCAATGTTAAATTTAAAAGCAGATGAGGAATTTTTCCTTGCAAAAACATAAATTCATTGCCACCAAATAAGATGGCAAAATGTCACCTTAATCATTAAAAATAATTTGTAATGACAAATGTCCAAATGTTCACACCTAGGGCATTCTTTGCCTGTAAACAAATGTCTGGGTTGCTAGTTTTGACACTATATGACTTATTGAAGTAATGAATGGAAAATACAGATTTATGTGACAAGCCCATGCTGGATCAGAATAGAAAGTCTCATGAAATCTAGACTACTTTTTGGCTATTTTCATGGTGAGCATGAAATATAGAAATAGAGAGTCTTATGATCCAAATATTTGCTGCCATCACAATACTCCATAAAACTCCCCAGGATCCATGTATAGTTTTATGGGTATATCTGTGGATTAGGACATCTTGCATTGGGGACATTTTCTTTTCTTCTGTTTTTCTCTTCACAGCTGCTTAGCTCTTATTTGGTTTTCAGGCTTTGCTTTTCATCCCTTCTCGATAAGCGGATCATCTGCATGTTATCATGTTTTCTCTAAACAGCTTATTTCATCCCACCTGCTACAAAATGGTAATGTGAATGGCATCTAACTTAAGAGTATGCCTTGTCAATCTTTAGGGAGAAAAAAAATATTCCAGGCAGGGAAAAAAGATGAGAGAAAGTAGCTCTGTTAGAGAAGGGTTCTAAAAACAGAAACAAAGGGAAAAGAGCAAGAATGGGAAGGTAGGCGAGAACATAGAAGTAAAGACAGTGTTCACAGTAGAAGCTGAGAATCTGAGTAACTAAGGATGTTTATGAATCTGCTTTTTAAAAAGCTTACTTATGCTATCAAAGACACAGCCCGTATTTGATTCATCTGCAAGTTCTACCTACCTATTATAATGAAGCTTTGTTGAGTAGCTCAGTGTTGTGTAGGTCCTTAAAAATAGTCTAGATCTTTTCAGAAGATAAATCTCAACTATAGTTGAAGCCTGTGAGAGTTTAGTATTTGTTGGCCTGAAAATAACTGTCCAGATTTCATAAATGTTCCAGGCAACTAAACATATATTATGTGTAGCTGTCTAATATTTAAGTGGCCAGCAACTCTCCTCACACCTTCTTCAACATGACCTATTTTAATATTAATTTAATTTTATTTCTAATTCTTTGCCTTCCCATCAACAACTGAGTATAATTATCATACACAAAGCACCACCGGTTCCTGTTAATGAGCCCTGTAATTGCAAGTGAAAGAATTGAATACACTTGAGCTTCCCAAGAAAATTAAAAAATAAGATGGAAAATCCACTAATTGCCTATTTAACTTTGGGAAGATTTCATAATTACTGAAGTGTCTCTGCGCTGCTTTTAATTGATGCCTCTGACTGCATAATGTGGTCCAGGTGTTCACAGGATGGGCTTCCCTCAGTTGTGCCAGTTTCCTCTTTGCCAGTTCTTACTAGTGAGCATTGGAAGGAAAATACTACTCTAATGCCCAAAAAGACAACATAACAAATGTAAACCCCCTTTCCCAATACAGTCATCTTTGCACACAATCCCCTAACATCCTGAATTATAGAGCAAGGTAAGAGTATGCCAAAGCATGGAAGTCTAATTGGAAGTAGGTACCATTTGCTATTTCATTATGAAGAACAGCTTTGAACAGTATGGTCTACAAATATATTCTCTAAAAACTTGCATTGCTTCTGGTAGTATGCGATGTTTGTCATCAATATGTTTAGAATTTAACATTATCAGTGTGTGGCTCAAAAAGGTGTCCCTTTCACCCTCACCTAATATATGTATGCATCCATGACCACTATACAGCAGACATGTGGAGGAAAGGATTTCAAATTTGTTGATATTGACATCCACAAAAACTGATACTAGAGTCAGCCTAGAACTAGAACTTTTATTGTTTTACTGAAGAAATAAAGAATAGGTCAGGTACTCAAAACATGTATGAATTTTATTCTAATTGTAAACATCCTGTCATAGGAAATACATATTCTTTATTAGTCTGTTTCAGTCATCTTTGAATCAAAATAGCTGAGGTATATTAATTAAAAACTTTAAAAAAGGGCCGGCGGTATAGCTCAGCGGACTAAGCGCTTGCTTAGGTAAGCGCAGGGATGAATGTTCGATCCTTGGTTCCCCAAGCCGCGCCGGCCCCGCCTTCGGGTGCGCTGAGCGGGCGATGCAATCCGGGCGTGGTGGCGTGCATCTGTAATCCCAGCACGTGGGAGGCAAAAAGTAGGAAGATCACTATGAAGGAGGGCTGCGTGCATAGTGAGACCCTGCACCAAAAAAAAAAAAAGAAGAAAAAAAAAAACTTTAAAAAAGCTGAGGCTTGTAACATATGCACTTGTGTTAGCTCACTCGATAGAGAACGTTAGGGGAGAGGTGGGCAAGTCCATGCCCAGATGTTCCTGACACATCCGAGGAAGGTTTTCATGGATTTTGTTGCTTATAGTTATCAAATGACAAATGCTTATACTGAAAAATGTGTAATAAGCCAGGAATTCATTGTGAAGTACTATATAATCAAACTGATTAAATATAACTGATGGTATTGAAGTTGAACCTAGAAAATAAATTTATGGCCAATACTTGATTATTTGGTTAAGGCCAAAGATAAATTCAGCTTTGGGTACTTTGATGAGATCTACAGATATTTAATACCACTAAGCATTAAAAAAAAAAGTTGGATAAATTCTAATAGTTTTAAAGTTGTGCTTGACAGGCAAACCTAGAATGGACTAAACTGCAGGGCAGAGAGCTTTTGGCCATTGTAAAATCAGGCTTGTTTTACTAGTGTTCCAAAAAGATTGGAAGTTGTTTCTCTTTGGTGGTACTGTTTGGCAGGGGGAAGCGTTTGGCAGTTTATAGAGATGACTATGCATGTCATCATGTTGGTTTATCTTTATGTCTATGTCATGTTTAAATGGATAGATAACAGACTTTTTTTTCTAAAAGGTGATATCAGATTACCAATATAGTATCTGTAACCTTACTGAAGCACAGAAACTGTTCTATTTTTTAATTAGGAAATTAGTAAACATAAAAATTTATGACTGTTTCCTTGAAGTAAACTTAATTAAAATATTAAGTAGTCTTATAGTCCTGGTCTTAAATTTAAATTTGTGCTTGGAAATAAAGTTATCTGCTAAGATACCTTTTCAAATCGTATAATTATACATGGTGAAAGAAGAGTTGGGATCATCCAGAACAGCTTGAGTAGTAGTAGAAATGAGTGAAAACATCGCATGTGTGTGGAAAAAAGCTTCATGGAACAAGTATAGCCGAGTAGAAAACGGCATCATTGAATACCTACAGAGAGAGAGGTGGGGGAGAGAGAGAGAGAGAGAGAGAGAGAGAGAGAGAGAGAGAGAGAGAGAAGAAGGAAGACAGAGAGGAGACCAAGAAAGGGAGAGAGAGAGAAAGAGACAGAGATGCAAAGAGACAGAAAAAGGGAAATAGAAATAGTGAAAGGGAGGGAGGGAAAGAAGAAAAGAGGGAGGAGGAGAGGGAGAAGAAGAGGAAGAACTGTATTTTCTTTACACATTCATTCATTGAAAGACACTTGGGCTTCTTCACAAAATGCTTTCTACCTAATTCTACTTTAATCAAATCCTACTCTTACCCGTGGCTACTGTGAATAGTGATGAAATGAACAAGGATGTCCAGATGTCTGTTCCACATATTAATTTCAATTGCATTGGACATATACCTAAAAGTGGAATCACTGAATCATATTACAGTTCTAATTTTAGTTTTTTTGACAAATCTTTATATCATTTGCCATAATATGTGTAGTAATTTACATTCTCAAAAACATCATACAAGATTTCTCTTCACATCCTCACCAACAGTTCCTATCATTTGTCTTTTTATTATTGTTACTGTTGTGGTTATGGTTATTAAATAGGTCATCCCTCCGTGTTCAGACTGGTGTTGAACTCACTGAGCAGTCCGAGCTGGCCTTATGGTCGTGATTGTCTTGCCTTAGCCTCAGGGTTTCTGGGACTACATGTGTGTGCCAACACCCCTGGCTCTAATTTGTGTTTTTATAACAAGCCATTCTGACACGTGTCATGATGCCTTGTTACAATTTTAGTTGGAGTTTCTCAAATGCATAGCGATGAACTCTTTTTAAAAAAAAATTCTTCTTTTGGAAAATATCTGTTTAAATACTTTGCGCAGGTCATTTGTTTGGCTGTCAGTTGTAGTCTGAGATCCTAATGTAGTTGGCCTTTATAAGATGCATAGTTTGTAAATATTTTCCTGTGCTTTAGGCCATGACTTTACTTTGTTCACTATTTGCTGTTATGTCCAAAACTTCTTAGTTTGTTAAGTTCTATCATGTTTTTTGATTTTATTTTTTTTTGGTTTGGTATTATGAAAGGTCTTACTTCATTCTCATGCATGTAAGTGGCCAATTTGTTGGACACGATTTTTCAAAGAAATTTTTCCCCCTATTAATTCTTTTTGTCCCTTTTGTCAAAAATGAGATGACCATAGAGACATAGGCATTTGTTTCTGAGATCTCTATTAAGCTCTATTGCTCTACATCTATTTTGATGGCAGGGCCATGATGTTTTGATTACTGTATTATAAAGTCACATATATCAGCCATCATTTTCATGGAAGATTTTGAAATCAGGTGGTAGACTTGCATTTTTTTCAAGATTACTGTTCAGCTACTTGGATTATTTTGAGGTTCCATAAGAATTTTAAGCATTTTTCAATGCCTGTGAAACACTGTCATTGGGATTTTGGTACGGATTGCAATAAATCTATAGTCAGCTTTGAATAGTGTAATCATTTCAACAATATTAATTCTTACAATCCACATACACAGAATACTAAACAGCTTTGAGAGTGAAGAAATCCTGCCACCTGACAATGTGGGTGAAACTCGATGACAGGCTAAGCGAAGTGGGCGAGGCGCAGGAAGACAAATGCGGTGTGGAACCACCTCTCTGTGGAATGTGAAGTAGCAGATCTAACAGAGCGGGACATTGGAAATGGGATTATCAGAGGCTGTCAAGGAAAAGGAAGGTGGGAGGAGGGAAGGATGTTAATCAAAGTTACCAGTAAAAGGTATGAAGTTACAGTTAGTAGCCTGGAGGAATAAATTTTTAGGTCAGTGACAGAGAGGAGGGAGAGGGAAGAAAAAAGGAGGAGGAGGAGGAGGCGGAGGAGGAGGAGAAGAAGAAGAAGAACAAGAACAAGAAGAACAAGAACAAGAAGAGAATGAAAAGAGTATCAGGTCATTCTAGGTCCATGTGCCAGCTCCCTGAAAGTAATATAGTCATTCTGTACTGTAAATGTGTGCTAATAAACAATTAGAATTGGAGAAAATGAAATAATCATTAAAATACAAAAGAGGAAACTGAGGTAACTTTGAGGTATGGCTGGCTGTTGGATTGTGAGTCTGTTGCCTGGTCAAATGATTGGGACTGGGAAGCCCCTGCATGCCTGTCCCGGCCCCTGGCTTTTTGGCACTGGCCTACAGTTGTTTCGTGAACCTTAGGAAATCTCAAGTCTCAGTATATTTGGCAAAATGACCGGTTTGAATCATTATGTCACTTTTTATGAACACTTCAGCAATAACAATAGCATTAAACACAACCTAGAAAATGACAAACGGAGGTGACTAGTAGTTTGCTACCTTGCACTGCATGGACTAGATTTATGGTTTTTATAACGAAATCTAAAACAAACCAGAAAATTATATGTAATAAATAAGCCCTCAATGTGGCAATGTGACCTTCAGGGGAGAAAATGTAAAACAAGTTAGTGGGGAAAATTGAGAAATAGTAGAAAAAGGAAAGATAAGTTGCAAGGTTGCAGGACAGAGGCGGTTCAGGTAGACTTTCAGAAACTGGTACAGAAGACAAAAGGGAAAAGAAAAGGAAGAAATAAAAATTTTAAAGGAGCTGAACAGAACAAAAACCACAAAAAAGCTGGACCATATTCACATTTATAAAAGAAGAATAAACAGTGAAAAAAATTCCAAAACAAACAAAGCCCAAACAAACAAAAGTAGGAGACAGACAGACAGAGACAGAGGCAAGAAGGAAAAAAAGAAAAAAAAAGTCCCTTTCAAGGTTTGTCTCTTGCTGTCACTCGTAGACCGGGCGGGGAGACCATATCTAGCACTGATCGATACCAGCAAGGCAGCAGCAGCTTTATGACAGAGTAGTGGATAATCCCAGTAAGTTCAGGGTGGCTTGTGGCCGGAGGCTGGAACCTGAGGCAGGCAGCTTTCCGTGCACCTCCTGTGGGCTTGAACTCTGCTAGGGGCCACTAGGTGGAGCCAGCAGTTATTCTGAGTTCCTAGTTAAATTGGCCCCTCTCCAAGATGCCTCCAGGTACGCCGATCCGCCATGTCCCCTGCTCTGTTCCATTGGTGCCTCAGTCCCAGGAGGACTCTGGGCTGGCCAGTAGGCACCTTGGGTTCACAGGTCTGAACTGCCTTCCCTTCCATACAAAGTCCTGGCTCGAGGAGAAGGCACCACGTGCCACCTCCTTTGCTGAAGTTTCTCTCTTCCCTCTCCTCCTGGGCATCCATTGTCACTTCCAATCTTTCCTGGGTCCAGGGTACCCACTTCTCTCGTTTTCCTCATGTTGCTATATGCCAGTGCCTTCTTGAAGAGGCTTTTTGCCTGCTGCTGCTTACCGTAACTCCACCATCTTTCCAAAAATCCAGCACTGTTTTATAAAAGCAGACTCCTTCCAGAAGAAACAGTACACATTCTTAAAATACAGGGCAACACAATGAAAAAACCTGTTATGTAACAGACAAATGATAGGATTGATTTTCTATAATCAGATTATTTATTTATTGATCTTAAAAATAAACGTGTTTTTCTAGAATGTTCTTTGAAGAAATGACAACTTTTGAAGGCCATAACACTCCAACGTTTTGTTTTTTGTTAACCTCATATTGACAGAATGTTCAATGTTGTCACACAAATACATGGGTATTCTATTTAGGATTCAGTACTTATCGAATACAACAGGAAGCCTTACTTTTGAACCAAATAAGAACATAAGTTGCACGAACTGAAAGTGAAAAACTATAGTTAAATAAATAAATAAATACACAATGACAGTGCCAAAGTTTTGAAGAAAAAAGATTTTTGACTAATCAGCCATGATTTCACACAAATAACACCCTCAGCTTCCTTCACCACAACTTTTATTCCATCATATACATAACAATTTCTTACTGAAATACTTTCCAAATTAAACGCAAAAGGGCTTTGAGAGAATAAAGTCTTACATATATCAGGGGTGCTGTATTATTTGCTTTAATGCCACTGTTCCTTTTGTTTTTTCAGGTAGTGGAAAAAGAATACTGTAGTTCAACCACATTAAATGTACCTAAAAATTTCAGGGTTAGTGATGCATCCAACTCACTATTCTTTCCTTCCTTTCACAGGAAAAAGCCAAGCACCATTTTTTTATAATCTTGGAACAATATCTTAAAAACAGAAATCTTGCTTCACAGACCATCCTATAGCTCAGAACATTTTTAAATTAAATGTTGTAGTAATATAATAAAGCAATATAAAATTCAGAGATTGCTGTATTCATAAATATTTTAGGAACTTCCACTTATGTGGTTATGTTTATGCTACCAAAGATATTCCTGTTTAAACATACCCAATGCTTCACTATTCATTTTTAGTTAAAACCAGTGGGCCAATTTTTTCTTTTGTGCAGTCATTTGAAGTTATGTTTTTCAAGGGGTGGCTACTCAGATAAGAGTAGACACTATGAAAAGTATGAAATAAAAATATTTTAAATCTTGATCTCATATTGCCTAGCTTCTAGAGTTCAAGTTAGAAGCCTTTCTCATGGATTTCTTTTCTTTCTTTCTCTTTTTTTTTTTTTTTTTTTTGCAGAACCAGGAATTGAACTCAGGCCCTTGTGGTTGCCAGGGAAGCACTTATTCCACTGAACCATCTCCCCAGCCCCTTTGTCATCTTTAAGACTTTTCTCATTGTCCATATACAATCCCCTCAAAGCTGGAGACCTGTATCTGCTTTGAAGTCATACATTTCTGCCTTCCTAGTACAGCCTTGTCTTGAAACAACTGCTCTTTGCTTTGGGAATCCTCCTTCTGCCTTTTCAGTTCTCAGAGCTCGCATTGTCTGACTTCTCCACAGGGAATGCCTATCTTCCACATTTGTTTTCTCAGATCTACACACAGCTGGCTTATTTGCAGCCTTGCACATGCACTCTGCTTGTCATCCTTCTCACTGTGACCTTTATTTCTCTGCTACCCTCTAAGCTAAAAATCAAATCTCCTTTTCTGAGAGCACCATCCCCTGTAGTTCAGTCTCTTTTGTGTACCTTTCCCATTATAGAAAACACTACTTTTGTATGATAATATACTTTAGTCTTTAATTTGCTTCAAAGTGCCTTAAGGTGGGGGTGGGGACTATTCAGTTCTTTTTCATGTTGGTATCCTGAGCCCTCTGTGATAAAACAGCAATAAATAGTAACAAGTTCATGAATCCATAGCCATAGGTAATTTCACACTTAAATGATTTAACAACATCCCTTGAAATATCATCTACTTATCGCTTGAGGTACCTAGCTGTGATAATATGATTAGGGAAAGACAGATGCCAAAATAGAAATTTTAAAGGAAATTAGAAGAGAAAAACTTTGGCCATTGTCATTATGGAGAAGATGGCTGAACAACATCTCAGTATGCCACCCACAGATCTAATGTTCTCCATTATTCAGTGAGATAAGCAAGAAAGGAGGTGGAAAAATTTTTTCTCACTGCATACTAAGCAATTTATCTCCATGGGAAAATGAAATTTGGAGATTATGAAAGAAATCCAAATACAATGGGTAAATCAGAAGTATTTATATTGCATCCTTTTACATTTAAATTATGCATAACTTTTTAATTAACTTACTTATAGCTTTGACATTATATATATATGTGTGTGCATTACAAAAAAATTCAAGAAATATATAACAAATATAAATCTCCTTGTGAGACTATGTCTAAGAAAAGCTAAGATAAAGCTATAACACTAACATCTATCAGTCGCTTAACATTTTCCCATTCGCTGTGCTATTAATTTGTGTATATTTTTTGTTTGTTCTGAATTGCAACATTGTAAAATATTTATTTCCATTTTATAGATGAGAAAAACAAGACTTAAAGACCGTAAGTAACTATTGAAGGTAAAATAGCTTGTAAGTGGTTGGGATAGGAGTTTAACTTGGGCGACCTGGTTCCGGGTCTCAGGTGCATGCCCTGTCAGATGGCCTTCCCTTCCACACAGTATTAGTGAGCAATAGCTGTGCTGCCTAAACCACAAATGCTTTCCGACAGTGCACCAAATGAGGCTTGAAGAAGATCAAACACGGGGGTGGGGAGATAGCTCTGAGGAACAAGCACCTGCCTGGCAAGCACAAGGTCCCATGTTCGATCCCCAGTACTGCATACCAAGTGAGCCCCAGACGTGGTACTGGTGGTGCATACCTGTAATCCTGGCAGTTGGAAGGCTGAGACAGAGAGGTCACTACAAGTCTGAACTGCATAGTGAGATCCTGTATAGAAAGAAAAAGATCAAACATAATCTTCATATCTTTTACACCATCATGGTGCTGTATTTCTTATTCTATGAGCTCACATGTCCCAGGAAAGAGATAGAAAACATTTGCTTAGAGAGCTGCCACACCTAAAGAAACACACGTCCTGATGCATGCAAAGTGATCTCATCTCTGGTAGCATGATCATTGAGGGGTGAAAAGAGAACTCGTTTCGGTGACATTTTAGATTTTTAAGTTAAGTTTATTGGTACTTTTTGGATATACACAATGCTCATATTCATCAAAGGGAATTTCTAACTGTACATGAAATATCTTTATTCCTCTTTTACAGCTCAATCCCCTCTCTACCCTTCAAACCCTCATCCTCTCTGTACTTGCAAAGCTTTGTTCAATTTATCCTTTTTTATTATTCTGCTTTTTCTTTTCCTTCCTTCATCATTTTCCCTTGCCTAGTTTCCTCTTTCATGTTGAATAATGTATTCCCATTTTATAGTTTATCTTGTATGTTTTGGTATCATTTTTAGTTTCATGTGTATGAAGACAATTTGATAGTTACACACGTGAGCCTTATTTATATTACTCAAAAATATGGTCTCCAGGAGCATCCATTTACCTATATGTGTCTCAAATTTATCCTGCTTTATGGCTGAGTGGTACTTCATTGTATAAAAAACATCTTTTTATCTATTCCTCAGCTGATTGGGTTGTTTCCAAGATGTAGTTGTGACAAACTGCTGCTATAAACATGGATTTGTATACATTGCTGTGGTGTTATGCTTTTAATTCTTCCAGGAAGATACCCAGACGAAGAGATATTTCTGGGTCAAATTGAACCTGTAACCCGAGTTTTGTGAGGACTCTCCACACTGATTTCCACAGTGGCTGCATCAGCCTACACTCCCACCAGCAGTGGAGAAGGGCTCCTTTTTCCCCATAGCCCATCATGCATTTGTTATTGTTTAAATTTTTGATAATGGCCATTCTTTATGGAGTGGGATGGGATCTCAGTGCTGTTTGTAACTTGTGTCTCTTGAATGACCAGTGATGTTGAAGAATTTTCCATATATTTATTCATCATTTATAGTTCTTTATCTGAGAAGTGTGTATTCATCTCACATGCTCATTTTTGGAATGAGTCTTTGAATTTGGAGAGTCTGGGGGTTTTTTTGTTTTTTAATCTGTATATGCTGTAGATGTAAGTCCTGAGGGACAACTGATTAAAAGTATTTTCCCATCCTATGGATTGACTTTTCACTCTGGGTGATTATTTGTTGTGTGGAAATATTTTAATAGTATGAGATCCAAGTTGTTAATTCTTGTATTATTTCCATGTGATTGGGATTTTGTTCCTGAAATCCTAGACGACACCTATGTCAAGATTTCTGCCTATGCTCTCTTCCAGAAGATTTAATATTTGTGTTTTAATTAGATCTGTGATCCACTTTGATTTTAGTTTACTGAGATCATTTGGATGCGTTTTAAAACTACACATGTTGTTTTCGTCATTGACGGAAATTGATTTCAGTCTTTCTCATACATTCAAAGCCTTAGATGATAATTGTACTAGTTTAGAGCTGATGCCACTGCTGAACCTTCTGTTCACTATTATCAAGATGCTGTAGTAAAGTCCATCTGGTTACAGGATGCATAGTTGGTCCTTAAGTCGCATAAAAGCACAAAAGGCTGCAGTAAATTCCTTTTGGCTTAATCACTGCAGGTTTAATGCTTTCTTTAGGGTTTGCATCTTTGGCAATGCTCAACTGAAAGCTAACAAGAAGGAGACACCCAGGCAACATCCAGTGCTCTGTACCTGTGGAGCAGCAGAAGACAAGGCAGAATCCAGGGGTGCAGGACCCCACCCCTCTTCTTACCCTCAGCCCCCCTTTAGTCACCCACCCGCTGGGCCTACTTCCCCAATGCAGTACAGTCATCAAAGCGGGGCACCAAGTACTGAGATTTCTCCCTTAGAATGTGAGGCTCGGTGAGATTACTTTTGTGAAGGATCTTCGCAAACATCAAATGCAAGAACGGCCTGCATATCAAGAGCTGCTGTATTTGAGGCAAAACATCATTCTTTGCTTTTATCTTTTGTCTGTTCTAAGACTCGTGAAAACATTCAGTCTTTCACATTCATAGCCTGGCTGTAAGTCAGCAGGAGGACAAGGCTCAAAGCTGAGGCCAGTGCTGCTCTCTTTGGAGATTTAGATCTGACTGTATCACTGACAACTCTTTTGAGAGGAACATTGCCTTTCAAATATATTTCATGTCCCATCAATGTATTTAAATAAATGGAAGTTTCTCTCTCTTTTATTTTTTAAAGACTTTAAGCTAAGTTTTAAAAGTAAAACATTTTAAATTCTTAACACTGAGATACATTTCAGGACAGTGGAGAAAGCAGAATATTGTCTTGCTGGATTTATTTTGTTTCTTTTTTGCTGGATTTAAAAGCAAATATTTCTTGCTACTTTCACTTGCGATTTCAGTCATTGCTTTGGTATGTAGACTGGAATTTTTCTATTTTAAACATAAAGTAGTTTTTGAAAGAGGTAAAACAGGACTACAACAGAGAACGTAGATTTGAGTTCTTCAGTGTTTTGTTCAAACACAATCTGAATCATACCAGATATTTGACAGAACAAACAGCAAAACATTTTTGTCTTTGTTTTTTATGTGTGAAAGTGGACTAATAATGATAGATTAGACATAGAGGTACTATGCAGAAACTGATATTCAGTTGAAATACTTGGTGCAAGTTTGAAACAAGTGATCATAACGTTTATGTGTTTTTAATACCTAGATCATAAGCAAAGAAGTTTCCAAATATATTAGTCTGAAAATTAGAAGGCTAAGATTTCTCTCTTTTTCCTCCAAAGAATCAAGGAGCCCCATGAAGTCATTGCATCTTCCTGCTCACTTTCCAACAGGCTCAGATCCTGCTCAGGAAAATGTCCTCCACCCTTTAGAAGGACATGCGAACATTAAACTCACACATAAAATCTAGCTAGCTATTTCTCAAAGCCATAGAGAATTAATCTGATACGGTGTGTATGGTACGAACAGATTGTTCCCTAGTTTCTTTGTGTTGGATGTATTCATTTTGAAGTCAGTGAGCTCTCAATTTTAAGTCTTTAAGATTTAAAAATGTGTCCCTTATTATCTCCAAATGGAGTTATGTAACCCATAATGGAGCTCCGTATGATCAGCCGCTTGCCAAGGAAGTCATTTCTTACCTACTGGTCTGTGCATTTCCGCCGCATCAGCACTCATCTCTCTGTGCTGAGGGCCTGTAGGGCACATGGTGCCTCTGCTGCCATCGCTAGCCTCGTGCTTGTGCAGAGCAGTCTCTCCACGACGACTGCAGATAGTTTTATAGCTAAGGGCTGATTGCTGTGAGTTGTCCGACGAAGCCTGCTAGAAACTATTTCTTCTCATATTGGTTTCCACAGAGTATTTTTAAAGAAGCTTAGTTTTGTTTTAATGTCTTGTCCCTACTCTTAGGATATTTGATAAAAATCTGAAAACATAAACAAAAATTTTAGCAATTATTTAATGTATCCGTTGGAAAATAAACAAGAAGGAAGTTAGGGCATGCTGATCCAGCAGTCTGGATTCTCCTTTAATAGATCGTCTTCGTCTTCTTCATTTTCATTAAATTAATACCTACAAATAATGGGCAAAGCACAGAGGAAATGGAGCTGAGTGAATCCAAAATGCTTTCCTTACTGCGTGATTTTAGTCAGTCTCTTAAATTCTCCTTTATCCCAGGAGCATAGTGTAATTACTTTTTATATATTTTTAATTTTTTTTTCAATTTTATGTATTTGGTACAGTCTCACTGTGCAGCTCAGACTCATCTCCCCATTTTTAGCCTCCCCAGCGCTGGTGTTGCAGGAATGTGCCAACACACTTGGTCTCTGTGCCCAGCTCAATGTGCCCAAGGATGTGGCTGGCATAGGAAGTGGTGCTGGGGATCAAACCCCAGTCCCTGTTCTTGCCCTAGTAGGTGCTTACTCTGCCGAGTTGCTTCATGAGCCCTGTGTGATTATTTTTTAGATGTGTGATATTTAAGAATGGCACTTTGAACCCAGTCTATGAACTGTTCAGGTCTTTCAAATATTTTTCACAAAGATTTAACAGAAGAATAAAGGAAAAAATTCCAAGTTATTCCTTAAACTAGATATTATCTGTACTTATATATCCTTAATCAAAAATCAGAAATCCTAAAGACACTGCATTGAAGCATAATGTTTCTCCAGTTATAATGACAGTCTGCTGTACAAATTATGAAAAAACAAGGGAAAAAAATACACTTAGACTGAAAAGGACTCATTTAACACTTACCATATGCACTGAAATTTCATGAAAAATTTCACAGAAACTTCGAGTTGCTCCACTTTTATTCATATGTTATATATGAAGAGTTTTCATTTGAAAGAATGTTATTAATAATTGCATGTGATTAATAACATTAAAATATGAATTCTCTGGAAACATTAATGCACAAGATTCTAGATCTGATAAATTTGAGAAGCAGCCACCAGTATATTTTGTATAAAGGTAAGAATTCTAAGTCACAGTGTAGTTTGTTTCAAATCATATGTTTGATTTATTAAAACATTTTCTTATAATGCTTTTCTTTCAGCTCTGAACATATTCCTATTATAACAGTTTATCTGAAGAAATTTAATTACTGTTAATTCCTATATTAAAAATATGGCCAAATTCTTTGTATAGTGATTTTTAGCTGATTGTCTTGCTATGAAGTATATTTTTTATCCCTCAAGATTTAGTAATGTTGAATGGGGGTGGGATTGGAATGAAAGACTTGCTGCCCTGTGATTGTACTCTTAAAAATGGTGTCACTGGGGCTGGCCAGATAGCTCAGCAGATTAGAGCACCTGTTTAAGCAGTCACAGGAGACAGAGGTTCTATTCCTGGCCTGTCCTGCCAGCCTGTTCCCTGGGGCATGCTGAGATGAGCCTGGGTGTGGTGTCTTGTGCCTATAATCCCAGTGCTTGGGAAGCTGAAAACAGGAGAATCACTAGGAATCTGACCTGTGTAGTAAAACCCTGTAGACCCTGAACTAAATCCAAAAAAAAAAAAGCATCAGCAGCCTGGTTCAATGGCTCACTCCTATAGTTAGAGCTACTTGAGAGGCTGAGGGAAGAAGATTACAAATGCAAGAACAACCCGGGCAACATAGTGAGAACCTGTCTCAAAATAAAATTTAAGGAGTGGATAAGGGGGCTGGGGACATAGCTTAAACATCCCTGGGTCCCATTTCCAATACCACATCGAAGGCTTCAAAGAATAAATACAAAAAAAAAAAAAAAAAGAAAAAGGGCCAGGGAGATGGCTCAGTGGAATAAGTGCTTCCCGGGCGAGCACGAGGGCCTGAGTTTGAACCACAAGGGCCTGGTTCCACCAAAAAAAAAAAAAAAAAAAAAAAAATACAGTCTAGTTTTGCTGTAACACAATTGGGTTAGGGCCAGCGAGATAGCTCAGTGGACTCAGTGCCTGCTTAGGCAACTCAGAGACCAGGGTTCAATTCTTGGCATCACATGCAATGACTCACCCCTCCTGCCCAGCCACACCGAGCCAGCATGGAGTCTGCATGTGGTGCATGCCTGTAAGCCCAGTGCTGGGGAGGCTGGAAACAGGGGGATCACTACGAGTCTGAGCTGCGTAGTGGGACCCTAAACCAAATACTTTTAAAAATGTAAATAAATAAAAAGAAATGGCATCTATTCCGTTATACATGCTTAGATGAGGAGTTTTCCTGACGTGCTGAAGAATCTTTTGGTAGAGAAGGAAATGTGTTAGTGGCACAGAGGTGACAATAATAGTTAACTTCAGTTAATTTCGATGGTATAACTTCCCTTTGAATCAAGTGTAGAAACATATTACTAAAAAGCAGCATACAGTTTTTCTTTTCAAAAATTTTCATTGTATAGATAATTGAAAATTTTTTTTCAATTCTAACCAATGTTACAAATTTACATTTTTAAAGAAATGGTATTTTTATCATGCTCTTTTAATTTAAAGTAACTCCCTATAATAGTTCTGTCTTGCTTTGTGCTGGCAATGTCATTTGAGAATTTTTAAATAATAATTATTAATATGTACTAATTGTGTAATTTAGGATTCATATTTGCATCGATGCACATCATGCATTAATAGAAGCTATTCACCTTTCTCTTCTTAATGCTCCCCTGTCCTCTCACCATCAGCCCCCTTCCCAGGGCCAAAACGTCTCCTCAATTTCCTTCTTTGTTCTTTCCCCAATCACTCCCTATATCTAGTGACTCTATATCTTTCTGTACTTCTACAAGGCTGATTTATTAGTTTTCTTAAATCTGTGAGAACACATGGTATCCAACTTTTTGTATCTGGCTTGTTTCACTCAATATAATGTTCTCTAGTTGCATCCATATTGCTGCAAGTGACAGTAGCATTTAATTCCTTTTTATAGCTGAATTATGTTCCACTCTATAATTACACTGTATTATCTTTAACCATTCATTTGTTGAAGAGTGTCCAGGTTGCTACAGCAGACACAGGGTTCAAGTATCTTCCTGGTGTAAAGGTTTCAGATCCTGAGTATATAGTCAGTGGTGGAACTGTGTGGCTCACAGTGTAATTCTCCTTTTAGTTTTGTGAAGGATCTCGACACTTTCCATAATGGCTACATTAATTTGTACTTTCGGGCCTGGCCAGATAGCTCAGAGGACTAAAGCATCTGCTTAGGTGCAGGAACTGGGGTTCAGTCCCTGGTGTGACATGCCAGCCCCACCACAGTGGTACCCCAAGATGAGGACTGAGACTGGGCGTGGCAGCACACACCTGTAATTCCAGTGCCTGGGAGGCTGAAAACAAGAGGATCACTAAGCGTTCAATCTATGGAGTGAGACCCTGTAGACTTTTGTTTACTAAATACATAAAAAAAGTAAAACAATTTATATTCTCACCAACAGTGTACAGGAGTTCCCTTTCTCCACAACTGCTCAGCATTGGTTATTTCTTTTCTGGGCAACGATGACCATATTGACTGGGGTGAGAGTATTTCATTGTACCCTCAATTTGGATTTTTGTAATGGTTAGGAAACTTGAACACTTTTATGTACTTATTGCCCATTTGCCTACTTTCTTCTGAAAATGTTTAATGCTTTGGCCCATTTGTTAATTTTGAGAGGGATGTGTGTGTTTGTGTGTGTGTGTTCTTCTGTATTTAGGACAGTGTCTACAGGGTCTCAGTACACTGCGTAGATTGGTCTCTTAGTGATTCTTGTGTTTTCAGCCTCCCAAGTGCTGGAATCATAGGTGTACACCACCACGCCCAGCCCCAATTGTGGTCTCAGCACACCCCAGGGGTTGGGGATGGAACAGCACACTGAGGATCAAACCCCAGCCGCTGCACTCTGCCTAAGCAGGCACTTTAGTTCACTGAGCTATCAGGCCAGCCCTTGTGTTCATCTTTTTAAATTTCCCAGTGTTCAGGTTGTCAAATGCTTATTTTTATTTTTGTTTGCTGCAAGGGGGCGGTTTCTCAGTACAATAAGTGATGTTTTTGATTCAAAAGTATTATTTGGTCTTCTTTCAGTTATTTTATTTTATATTCAGAGTTGTACACTTGATCAGTGCTAAAGTTAATTCATTTCTCAATTCTTCATCTTCTTACCTAGATGCACATATGAAATGGCACAAGTATTGAGCTAGCAAAGCATCTTTATTAGCTCGTTCCTCTTGGATTATTTTTTAAGAAGTGTCTCTGCCACGTCAGTGTTTTATGAAAATGTATGCGTAGAAGACACATCTCTCTCATCCCAAAACTCATTTCCATCACCCCAGGGCTCTCAATTCCATGTTATCTACAGGTTTCATTACTTAGCTACAAATACAACAAGAAAAATATTAAAACTAGTTTGAATCATCTTATGTAGTCACATCTAATTAATCTGGTATCACTAAGGAATAAGATGAAAAATATCAATATTTAAAATAATAAGGTTCATGTATCCTTACATGTTGTGCCACTTTACTGATTTTCTCCAATGCTTCTTTCTCTAAATGGAGTTTTGAACTATGTAATTCTGACTGCTAGCAAACGTTTTAATGAGAACCCATGACCATTGTAAGTAAGATCCTTTTTCTGTTGTTGTTTTCTCTATTAAAGTAATTTTAAATTATTGAGGAGCGCATGTTTTTTCCAGTTTTACAAATGAGCTTATGCTGGGCTCTCTGGTGTCCTTTTGCCTTTGTTTTATTGAGTTGTAGACTTGTCCTGCTGTATCCCCCCACTTGGAAATGAGATGCACATTTTTTATCAATCAAGTAGTGCTTTACCCTCCCTTAATGTTGATTCTCTGCCTCCTTCTAACTAGTTATTCATTCTAAATTAGTTAATGTCATTTAGTCACAACTAAGTTTTTTTATGATCTGACTGATGTTTTATTTTCTCCCTAAGGTAATTGATGCTTGCTCTATGCTTTCCTTAATGAGGAGTTTTCTCCTCTTCCTTTAGGGTTTCTGAAAACATTATCTATCCCTGAAATTGCTAAAAACCCACTGTCTTCGAGAAGTGAGAGATTCTTTTATCTAATTTTTAAATAGTGACTATATTTAATAATAATATATTCTATGTTTTAAAATAGCAAAAAATAAAATCAAAAAATAGCAAAAAAAGGATTTTTTTATTTTCTGAAAAAGATTTTTAAATGTTATCACAAAAATGATAAATACTCTTTATGTGGTAGATATTCTCAATAATTGGTTCATTTCACAAAAATACAAATGTATTGAAACTTGACACTGTATTCTGTGTATATACAGAATTACTGTTTATCAAATAAGATGAAATTTAAAACTTTCAAGTAAAACAATATAATACATACTGCTAGCAATGTGTGGATATGTGATTCAAAGAATAGCCTTAAATATATCACAGAAAGGTTAAAGTGGGTCAGTCCCATATGAGAAAAATAGTGAATCATTATAATTACAGTGATTTTTTAAACTAAGAGCATTTTCTGTGTTTTCTGGCTAAGATTTATTTTGGTTAACTGTAAGAAAATGCCTCTACTTTAAAATATTAAGCAATGAGTGGCCAAAAGAAAAATTGCTGCCTTCAAGTGAACATTAAAATTTTGCTAATCAATAGTTTCAATTTGCAGATGGTGCATTGTTCAGTTGTATAACTTGGACTTAAATTTTTAGCATCTGCTCCACTTTTACTTGTGCATACGTATAAGTATGTGTTGAAAAATGTTTGCAGGATTTCTGTTAGATTAATACGAACTGCTTAATGTGACTTTCTGTTTGATTTCTTCTCATGCAGCAGAAAACTAACTTTCCTTTAGTTCTGTGTGTGTGTGTGTGTGTGTGTGTGTGTGTGTCCTTTCTCTTTATACGGATATGCATAGCCTGATAGGAAATGCAGAAGTCTGTAAGTTGCCTGGCATCCCTGAAGCCCTGATGGCAAGTGGAATGGAAGTGCACGGCTGTCAGCATGTGTCTGGGTAGCATCTGAGAACTCAAGAAGCTGGTTCAGCCAGTATTTACACTTCAAAGTAAAAATGCAGCTGTAATCAGTTTATTGAACTGATGAAACACTGCAGGGGGTGCATATATTTATTCTTTCACCCTTATCATCTCTTCATGCTCCTGCCTAAAATTCCCTGTAGTTCCCAAGGATCCAGGTATTATTATCTATGGTGAAAAGCCTACTGGTGGTCACCTTGTTACACCTAGCTGTACTGAACTTACGTGCTGGGTGATGGAGGCCCACCTGACGATTGTTGCCAGCAGTTCACTGATGCTGGCAATGGCTACGGTTCACTTTGGGGGAGCCCTGCTCCTCACCTTGAGTATCGCTTCCTGGCTCTGGAGAGGAAGATGCATTGCTCAACCTCCTGGAGAAGTTTGCCGAGCTGGCATTCCAGGTCGTTAGGTGTCCTCAGCAGCAGAGCTCACCAAACTTGAGCTCTGTTTCTTACTTTGAGCGTGGCAGCCTGGCCCCAGTTCAGATTCCTCTGCCTGATAGCACAGATCCTTCATCCTTCTGTCACAGACTTTCTAGCCTCCAGCACTGACTTCTGGGCCTTTTCATTGCAGATCCATGAAGCAGGCCTGCATAAGACATTGTTGTGGGCTCTAGGCCTCCACTTAGACATGTGGGAGGTATTGTTATGAGCTCAGATTTTCAGCCGGATTCATGCAGGATATTAGGATCCAGAACCTCAGCTGGATTGTTCGGCCTTTAGTGTGTGGACAGATTTCCTGCACTCTTTATACATGATTCTGCGAGTGATTCATTATAAAATGATCTTATAATATATGCCCTATATAATATTGTTCCCCTTGCAAAACCCTGAATCGCAATATCCAATCTTCACTCTCTCACTAAGTGGAAATCTCCTGTCTCTACCTCTACCTGCACAACCTAGCTTTGATGCTCTACATGTGTTACTTGCTGTCATTTGCATTCTCAAGACTCCTCTGCTCTGGAGAATTTGGAGAGAAGGAGGGAGGTAACCAGGCAAACTGGGCCAATGTGGACGTGGCACCTGCTGAGAAAGTTACATCTCCATAACATCTTGCTATGTTCAGTAGGTTCTTTAAAGAGCTCTTGCCAGGAGTTTCCCATTCTCTGGCATGCTGAGCCCTATCTAATGAGCTCTTTACAATGAACGCTTCTCAGCACCTGGCTGCTAACTTGTGTCCTGCAGTCGGGCCAGGTGGAGCCCTTTCAGAAAAGCGTGGCTAGCTCTCTTCCCCAGGGACCACATCCTCTCATCTCCACTCTTTCTCACTCTGCTGTAGGAGGGCTTTTAAGCATTTGAATGTTTTCACCTGTGAGCAGATTTGCATTTCCCCCAGTCTCATTTATTTCTTTCCAGTGGCTGTTTTGCTGATGCATCCCAAAACATACATTTTATTTACTCAGCATGCATAAGACAATATCCAGTTGTTTCCGTGCATCACTCACATTCTCTCCTCCCTTATAATGGCACCAACAGGAGGGAAGGAATCAATTACTTATTAAATGCCTTCTTTCCTCAGTTTAGTATCTCCTGATGTGAGAATATTAAAAATGTTTCGAGGATAAAGGAAGAATTCCTATGAAACAAGTGAATAAACGTACTATTTAAAGCATGCTGATACAGCCTGCTGAAAGCTATCTGTCTGGCACATGGGTGTGTTCTTTCTCTTCAAATCTGTACCTTTTCTTCTTTTAAATTTAGCAATTTCTGTTGATGAAGTATTTCTAGTTCTCATTTACCAGAAAAGAATTTGAGTCATTGCCAAAAAGTACCTGCTTTGTTGTTTCTGAACTTAAGAATTGTTTTTGTTCCATTGAATTATGTAGGCCTTTGCATTGCTCTTATCAAGATTATGGTTCAATAGTTTTTGTGTGTAATTATCCTATGTGTCTTCAATGGAAAAAGTAAGACTCTCTATATTTTTGTCAGAGAGCAGTGTTATTCAGCTTTGGAAATCCTTTGCAGCATTTTGTATTCAGTTGTGATTTTGTGTTCCTGAATATAAACAAATGAATTTGTATCATTGGTAAGGTGAATTAATCTCAACATAAATTAATTTAAAAAATCAAGAAAAAATTTAAATACCCTTTGATTTATCTGCAAAGCAGTCATAAATAGCTTGAATGCAGGATGGCAGGAGCAGTCCAAGGGTTATCCCTCTAGATTTAAATATTATTGGGTAGGACAAGAAGATGAACTGCTGAAAAAAATAATCCTTTAATTTCCAAGTCTTATCTGTAGTATTAAGGAAATAATGCTTTATAAAGTTCATAGTTATTGTGTAATATAACTATGCCTAAAGCAGAAGCCTGACAATGGCTACTCTCTCTCACAACACATTGTGTTTAGATTGGGATAGATAGCATTTATGAAACTCCACTTTCACAAAGGATGATAATTTGGAATATTTTATGAAACGTCCAATTTTACCGAGTCTTTTGCAGAGTTGCCTGACACTGCTGGGCACCTTAGTATCTCATGCTTCCTAAGGTTAACTAGCTTAGAGTTCAGAAGGAGATTGCTCACTGCTGCCCTGGTCCAGTGAGCTTTGGTTGTGCACTCTCTTGCTCTGCTCTTATGGCCTTTGTCTGTGAGCCCCTCGGCTGCTACAGTCTGCTGCTCCACTGCTGGGGAAAACTCTAGAAGTTGGAGAACTTTCAGTATTTAAGATACTCAGAACACTGAATCTACTCTTAATTCTTCATGTACAATAGGAGAGGAAGATTTGCTTTCATCTTTCATTTGGCCACCTTATTAAGGAGGAAGGTGTCAGTTTGGGGAGCCTGTCTAAGTCACAAACATCAAACTACATAAAGAACTGGCAGGCCCAGGCTTCTGGCGATCCAGACTTCCAGCAATTCACTTAAGTTTTCACTATAAATTATCACAGTCTTGAGCTTGTTCCATAATTAAGATGATGTTTAGCTTTGTGCCTCTATGTTAAACAGCTAGAACTCAGTCTGTGTTTAAGTATAGGCTCAAAGGAGCTGTATACTGTGTTATTCTTAAACTTCAAAACTCTCAATCCTCAAAGTACTAAAATATAGAGACATTAAAAGAATCTAGGACATTTCCTGACCATCTTTCAGTGTAAATACTGGCGATCTCTAAGATTTGAATATGTAATGTTCCATCCAGTTTAGAAAGTTTTTCTGTGGTTACAGGTAGAAAGTCCTCAAGAATTAATAATGAGAAGTTCTAATTCCACTTTCCAGAAATTTTCGTGACTTGTAAGAGTCAAATATTAAGGAAATTGTACCAGTACATGCTTAGTTTTGAAGCAACACTATTAAGTTTATTCAAATGATATAACTGCACAGAAGTTCTTAGAAATTATGGTGAGTTTTAAAACTGCATATGGGTTGTTAGAATTAATAAACATTATTATTCCCATGTAGCTAGATTTTTCTTTATCACTTGAGAATATAATGTATATTCTATACGTAAATATAGTTATAATTATTATTTCTTTATATATTTATTTTTGCCAGTTGCTCCATATTTCTTAGCAATTAGTCTTGATAGTTATGAATATTGTGGCCTGTTTTACATATAAGGAAGTTCAGGAGGCTTCACGGACTCACACAACATCTGCACCAGCAGAAGTGCAACTTCTTCGTGCCTGACAAGTGTGCTTGTTTGCACTTCAGGGACACAGCATTCCTAAAAGAGCAAGTTTATTTTCATTGCTGCATGTTTTTCTAACCTCTGCTAACAACCACTGGAAAACTCACATTGAGAAATTGCTTTTGGGACATAGAAAAGGTCCATATATTGTAATGATCATTACAAGTAAGTGTAAGGTTTTTAATCAGCTAAAAATATTACACATTTATTTCCTTCTCTTTACATTTGGCCCATTACTGGGCTGCCACTGCACTTTACATTTCCACTACTATTAATAGCTCCCTGATAGTAAGAACTCTGATTGTGTAACATAATGCACTAGCGTCGTACATGACCCTTGGATGGCAGCATACGCTCTGTGAGCTTGATGGGGTCAATGGTGGCTGCCTTTCTAGCAATCTGGCAAGTGCCCAGGACCACTGTGCTGTGAATATTGCTTTCTTCTCCCAAATGGAGGAGTAAGACTGTAGGAATTTCCAGTTCCTTTTCAGTAAATAGATGATGTTGAACTATGAACTGTTTAAGAAACTCTACATGTAAATGTTTAAAGAAAAAAAGATTGCTAATAATACCTATGGTGTAATTTTTAAAGTAGTTAGATCTAATCGACTTTAAAGACAAAATCTGAACAGTATTCTTCTATACTGACACTTATGCTTCCATTAAGCTTTGTTACTCTACAGACTTTCAGTTGCATTTCTTGGTATAACATGGTTAAAATGTTATTTTTAAGTCTAGTTACATCTAAACCTCACCCAGGTTATTGAAGGAAGAATGATCACTGATCTCGTTTTGACAGGAAGGGATTTCTATCAAAGGATGACACAGAGAAATAAGGGGAAGAAATTTTCCTATGCGGAACCACAGAGGTGGACACATAGCTCAATTCATTTGTCAAAATCCATATAACTGTACACCAGGAATAGTGAATTTCCCCCTATAATTACTATATCTACTCAGGACTGCAGAAAAGATAAAATATAGTCAGCAATAAATACTTGTAGAGCCAGGCGTGGTGGTGCATGGCTGTAATCCCAGCACTCGGGAGGCTGAGGCAGGAGGATTGTTGTGAGTTCAAGACCAGCCTGAGCTACAAAGTGAGCTTAAGGCCAGCCTGACCTGCATGACCCTGTCTCAAAAAGACTAAATAAATAAATAAATACTTGTAAATTTATTTCACAAATGATCTACATAACCACTTTGAAAGCACTGGAAATAATGGAATTGGCATAAAGTTATTTTGGAAAACTGTGCTTTGACTGGATACTGTAAGCTAAGGACAAAAAACTGTATATGAATACTGGAATCTAGTTGGTGAGTTTTGTTTTTAACAACACATTGGTAAGGAATGGTGTAACTAATTTATTTGAATACGAGTTGAACAATCCATGAATATAGATTCCAAGAGCCAAATTCTGTGAGAGTAATAAAGGGCAATAGGTAGAATGTAGTTTTAAAAGGGGCAGTGTTGGGAGACACGGTCTCAGCAAAGGCTAACGTCATGCCTGGCGCTTGCTGCAGCCATAGATGCCCTGGAATCTTGCACTGAAATTGCCACCTTGGTGCAACATCACTCCAGATAGTTCTAGTCTCAAAATGATCATAAGAAAAAAATCAAAGTGAAATTGAGGAAGAACCTTCAGAACAACTGAGAAGTAGTGTTCAAAAGTTATAGGTGATGGGACCTGCGAGATAGCTCAGTGGACTAAGCACCTGCTTAGGCAAGTGCAGGCACGGTGGTTCAATCTCCAGAACCACATGCCACACTGGTCCCTCCCCCAGGGCAGGCTGAGCTGGCCACAGAGTCTAAGGGCAGTGGCGCATGCCTATAATCCCAACACTCAGGAAGCTGAAAACAGGAGGATCATTATGAGTCCCAGCTGCACAGTGAGATCCTGTACTAAATACAATTTAAAATAAAAAGTTGTAGGTCCTGGAAAACAAGAAATGCTAAGGAATTATTACAGATTTAAGGTGACTGAGGGTCAGGACCACTAAATGCAACCTGGGATCTTGGACTAGAAAATTTACGTTAGTGGAAAAACTATGGAAACCTGGAAGTTTTCTGTTCTGTACTTAAGTTAACAGTTCTGCCCTAGAGCTCTTAGTTTTGAAAAATATTTTGTGGCTATATAGGTTTTTTAACAGAGAAGTGGGGTGAAGGTTGACTGGTAATTCTCAGTACTATTTCTATCTACATCACTTCTGTAATCTAACAGCTATCACAGAAAGTTTGTCAACATCTAACGTTAACTTTTCCAACTTTCTGAGTACTTTTTCTTTTACATGTATGACCACTACTTGAGATTAAAAGTAGTTGTGGCACCTTTTTATTTGTAATTTCCAAATGGTCTTACGTGAGAGGAGTTCTGGAGAAAGTACCTTGATTAAGATTTTGAATTCTTCATAAATTGTGATTTTACTAATTATACTATCAATTTTATTAATATTCTTATTTATTTTGCTTTATGGGTGTTCTATAATTTCCTTTATTGTATGGGAAAAGGGGAAGTCAAAATTTTGTAACAAATTTGCAAGAGAATAATAATAGATAATACATTGCATGTTAACATAGTTATCAGAGTACAAGGTACAATTTCAAGTCAGGGATTGTGATGCCTCCCACCTTGTCTTTGTTGCCCAGGACTGCTTTTACTATTCTTGGCTTCTTCTGATTCCAAATAAATTTTAACAATTTTTTTGTAGTTCTGTGAGGTATGTTGATGATAACTTGTTTGGGACTGCATTAAATCTCTATAACAGTATTAGGAGTGTATTCATGATGTTGGTTCTTCCTATATTGAAAAGAAGTGGTGATAGCAGATATCATTGTCTTGTTCCTGATCTGAGAGTGAAAGCTTCCTGGCTTTGTCCATTTACATGATGTTGTCTGTTGTTTTGCATAGATGGCTTTTTATCAGGTGGACTTTCTGTAGGGTTTTTATCCATTAACTGAATGTTGAACTTAATCAAAAGCTTTTTCTGCATCAACTGAGATAATCATAATCATGTGATTTTTGTCTTTGGCTCTGTTGATGTATTAGATGTATTGATTTGCATATGTTGATCCATCCCTGCATTCCTGATATGAATTCTACTTGGTCATGATATATAATCTTCTTGATGAATTTCTTCATTCTGTTTGCTAGAATCTTATTGAGTACTTTAGTACCTATGCTTGTTAGGGAGGTTGACCAGAAGTTGTCTTTTTTGGTTGGCTAATTCTCTGGTTTTGATATCAGGGTAATATTTGCCTCCAGGTAGGAATTAAGGAGTACTGCTTCCCTTTCAATTTCATTAAAGAGTTTAAAGACTATTGACATTAAATCTCTAAATTTCTTGTAGAATTCAGCTGTGAATGCATCAGGACCTGGGCTTTTCTTTGTTGGTAAGTTTTAATTACATTTTCAATTCCATTAACTGATATTGGGTTATTCACAATTTTTATATCTTATTTATTATGCTTTGATAATGCTTACATTGTCTAGGAATATGTTCATTTCTTCTGTGTTTTCCTTCTTATGAGAGTAAAGATTTATGAAATAGGCATTGAGGAGCTTCTGAATTTCCACAGGCTGTGTAATGAGTGCATCCTTTTCATTACTCAGTGTATGAATTTGAGTCTTTTTCCCTTGTTTTGATAAGATTAGCTAAAGGTTTATCAATTTTATTTATTCTTTCAAAGAATCCACTCTTCAATTTATTTATTCTTTTCATTGTTAGTCTCATTTGCATTAATTTCTGCTGTGTTCTTTATAATTACCTCCCTTGTATGGGCTCTGGGCTTGTTTTGTTCTTCTTTTTCTAGAAGCTTTAGGTGCAGTATTAGGTTGGTTATTTGTGATCGTTCTATTTTCCTGATGTGAGAGTTCACCACTATAAATCTCTCTCTTAGGACTATTTACATTGAATCTCAAATTTTCCAGAATGCTATATCTGTGTTTTCATTTAATTGTAGGTTTTATTTAATCTCTTCTTTATTTTCATCTGTGACCCTTTAGTTGTTCTAAGGGTATTATTTGATTTCCAAGTGTTGATGGAGTTTTTTCTGTTTCTTTTGCCATTAATTGTCAATTTCATTGCACATGGTCAGATAATATGCATGGAAAGATTTCAGTTCCTTTGCCTTTACTTAAGCATGTTCTGTGGGTACCACATGATCTGTTTTAGAGAACATTCCATGTGCAGCTGAGAAGAATATGCTCAGATGTTGGTGTAGCACTGTGAAAACATCTGTTAAGTTCATTTGTTCAAGGTTTGGTTCAGTCCTTATACTTCTTTGTTGACTTTTTTTCCTCTGGGTTATCTATCTCTTCATGATAATAAGGTTCTAGAGTCCCCTGTTACAATTGTGTTTGATTTTTCAAGCTGATTTTGCTTACTTTTTCAATGTCTTACACTAGAGAGACAATTGATGTTTACATCCATAGGTCTGATTTATTTAAAAATAAAAGCCTTGAGGTTTTTGTTATAGCTGAGTTATAATCCATTTAATAAAAATACCATATATTTCTTATCCGTTCCTCAGTTGATGGGCATTTGGGTTGTTTTCAAGGCTTAGCTATGACAAATTGTGTTTCTATAAATATGGACATACATGTATCACTGTGGTGTGATGTTTTTCAGTTCTTATAGCGAAATTCCCACAGGGGTAACAGCTCAGTCAAATGGACCTGCACTGCTAGTTTTTTTGAAGAATTTCCACACTGACTTCCCCAGGCTAACTTACAACAACAGTTAGAATGCTTCATGTCTCCTCACAGCCTCACTAACATCTATTACTGGTTGATTTATTAATGTCAGCAGTCATTTTCTGGGGTGAGATGCAACCTCAGTGTTTGCCTCGGTTACCTTTCTCTTTGTGCTGGGACAAAATATCTGACACCCAAAATTAAGGAAGGAAAGATTTATTTCACACACAGTTACTGGAGGTTTCAGTCCATATTTGGCTTTCTCTAAAGCAGAGTAGCATATGGAAGACAGCGTCAGTTCATGGAGGCTGAAAACAGTAAACCAGCAAGAGTCAAAAAGGGAGAAGCAATGGCTCAGGTCACTAGCAAGCCTCTTCCCCTTCCTTATGTCATATTCAGGCTCCCTGCCCCAGGGCAAGTGTAGCACCCACACCCATAATCCCAGCATTGGATCATGACTTAATCAGAAACTCTAGAATCTGCCCTAATGACTGCACAAGGCTTTAGGAGGACAACTGCACATAAACCATAACAATGTTGCTTTAATGTTCATTTCTTGAATGACCAGGGAAGTTGAACACTTCTTCATATATTTATTTGCTATTTGTTATGGCTTGTGTGTATTTGTCCCCCCAAAGCCTCATGAAGTCAGTGAAGTGCAGTTCTATAGTTCATGATTATTCCATGCTCCAAGGCTGGGATTATGGATGTGACTACTTCTGGGATTATAGACGTGAGTACTGTGCCCAGCCTATAGTGGATAGCCTGAATGTAACATAAGAGAGACAGATGACAGAATTGCTCTCTGTTGTCTCTGTAACCATCATTGCTGCTACTCCTCCCTCTGCTCTCTTGCTCTTTGCTGTCACCATGACACAGGTTGCTCTCTGCCATGCACCACTCTGCCTTGGAACCAGCTGAGTATGGACAGAAACTTCCAGTAACTGAGAGCTAAATAAACCTTTCCTTCCTTCATTTTGGATATTGGGTATTTCTACTAGCAATGAGAGAAGAGTAACTGAGACAAACATGTTTCTCCTACTTCCCACGATCTATTCTCCATTTGACAAATATGTATGCATTTTAGATTTGCATATTTGGATTGGGTCTTTAAATTTGAGGGGTCTGAGTTTTTTTTTAATTCTTTATATATTCTAGATATAAGTTGGTAAATTGTTTTCCCAATTTGTGGGTTGTCCTTTCACTCTGTTGGTGATTTGGATGTGCAAAAGGATTTTAACAAGAAAGATCACAATTGTTGATTCATTAGAAGATTTTATCATGCAGTTTAATTCTACCTACACCTATGTCGTCAAGATTAACATGTACTTTCTCTTCCTGTTGATTCAGTGTTTCTGTTTTAATAATTAGATCTTTGTGTCATTTTGACTTTAGTGCATGGTGATAAACATGGGTCTACTTTTAGTCTTTAGCATGTAGACAGACAGCTTCTGCAACATCATCTATTAAAGAGCCTATCTTTCTTCCCATGAATATCTTTGAAAAAAAAAAGTGTTTCTGGTACACAACATATTATTGTATCTCTTTTTCTTTATCTATTCTTCCAGTATATTTCTCTTGGTTGTCTAATTGGGGCCTTTTTACATTGATGCTTGTAACTGTTATATATTGTCTTACCTTTGTCATATTTTCCTGTTATTGGTGCCCAGATTTCCCCTTGGTTTAATTGCCTGCTTTGTCTAGTAGTTTTTGTTTTTTTTTTTTTTTTTTTTTTTTTTTTTTTTTTTTTTTTTTTTTTTTTTTTTTTTTTTTTTTTTTTTTTTTTTTTTTTTTTTTTTTTTTTTTTTTTTTTTTTTTTTTTTTTTTTTTTTTTTTTTTTTTTTTTTTTTTTTTTTTTTTTTCTATTGGTATTTTTGTA
Source organism: Ctenomys sociabilis (assembly GCA_004027165.1). Classification (NCBI taxonomy): domain Eukaryota; kingdom Metazoa; phylum Chordata; class Mammalia; order Rodentia; family Ctenomyidae; genus Ctenomys; species Ctenomys sociabilis. The sequence continues at coordinate 48,052 of PVKA01002829.1, forward strand.
ATTGTGATCTTTTGTATTGTTTTCTAAAATATCTGTCAGCACTCTTTGCATGGTTTGTTTGGTGATCAGCAGTTTATGTAGTTGTTCTTTGTCATGAAAGTACCCTATTTCTCCATTATTTTTGAAAGATATTTTTGCAGAGCAATAACAATAGCATCAAGCACAGTTTAAAAGGTTACAAACTGTGGTAACTATTTTTTGTACCTTAAATCATAAGACCAGGGTCCAGGGAGATGGCTCAGTGGAATAAGTGCTTCCCCAGCAAGCACAAGGGCCTGAGTTCAATCCCCGGTTCTGACAAAAAACAAAACAAAACAAAAAAAACATAAGAGCAAAATTTAGGGTTATATAGCAGAACTGATTATTGGGAGCTTGTATGCAAAACTTTCTCCTTGGTAGAGTGAGATGAGAGGAGTAAGTTTTTATAATCCTTTGATATAGCTATAAATTTGCTAAGATATTTGGAAGTTTTTATTATCCAAGTTGCCAGACATTATGTAAAGTACAGTGTAATAGGGATTTTCATGCTCCTGTAGTCATAGGATAGTCTCTTCATAGCCTCAGACCAGGAGCTACACCTACTACTTTCCAAATGGTCTATACTAATCAATTCTAACTATCAGATGCACTTAGCATGTGTTAGGCTGGCTGGAGTAGCCAACTGCCCATGGTAGCCAGGCAAGCCTTGGCAAAACTCCAAGAAAGACTCCATGTCTTTCTTCCTGTGAAAGCTGCCGCAGGCACTGCCTGAAAATATTTGTAGCTGTTTTTTAATTTTCTTAGCAAGTCACAGGGAGATCTCTTGACGAGGCTGGGACTTCCCTGCTCCTGTATGAGCATGATTCAATTGAAAAAACATCCTCCTTAAGGATCTACTTCCTGCTTCTTGCTTTTTTTCTGCTTGTTGCAAAATATAGAAATTTCCATTTTAAGGAAGTCTTCATGATAATCCTTTTATCGCCACAGCGCTTCCCTCCTGTCCCCAACCTCCCTACACCCTTGGGAATCCTCAGTGTATCCTCAATATCTCTACACACTTAAAATATAATTCATAAGGAAACATTGATTTGCCTTTTTTCCAGTAAAAGGCAGTCTTTCTCCTGTATTTTAAAGGTGCATGCTACTATATTTTTATACAGATTTTTACATTTGTAGATCATTTTCAGATTTGTGATCTGTCTAGATAGGTATGTGTAAGAGTTAGTGCACTTGTAACTTGGTGGTAAATCCATAGTTCTCAACATCTAACTTTGAGGATCAGATTCTCGCTCTCAAGGCCATATTTGCTCTGTGCCTTGAGTAAATTGAGAGACTTCTCTGAAACAGTTTTCTTACCAAAGGGGAGAAGACAGAAGACAATAAAGACAAATACCTCTAAGTCCTTGATGCAGAGATAAATGAGAGAGTTTTTGTAAGTTAGTCAGCATAGCAACTAGTTCATAGTAAACCACCAAACCTGGGGGAGGTGCTACTGCCACAGTTCTGAACACAAAGGAAAGCCCACTGATATCTAAAAACACAAATTCATGCCTCTAGTATCTCAGGGAAAGAAATCACATTCATGAAATGCTGTATACAAAAAGAATTCCCTGAGAATTGTTAAGATACCCAGAAAGTATGCAAAGAAAACTGAAATAAGAAAATACCTTTGGTCAATATTTTAACTTTGAAAATCTATAACCTTTAACTTACCTTGTTAATTTTTTTTAAAGTTTTATTTTATTTATTGGTGGAACCGGGGATTGAACTCAGGCCCTTGCACTTGCCTGGGAAGCGCTTACTCTACTGATCTATCTCTGCAGCCCTACCTTGTTAACTTTTAACTGCATTAGACTTTTACTGTAAGAAATGCCTTCATTTTTGTGTGTGGGCTTGATTTGTAGGACTGCTTTCACTGTGGACCCTGATAAGTTTAAATACATTTTCTACTAAGCAGATACCAAGAGCACTAGGACAGAATAAGGTCTGGACTTGATAGGACATATTGGTAAATCAGTACGCTAACTTTCCTCTTGTGAGTCATGCAGCTTTATCCATCTAAAATAAGCCATAACTCTACCTCCCACAAGCCAGTTCAAAGACTATCTGCTGTTTGTTTAGTGGCTCATAAAAATGGAATAATTGTGTTAAATTCGTCTTTCATTCTGGCATTTCCAATGATTCTTTCCAAACAGGTTTCTTAGAATATTTGTGGGGCCATGCTATTCATTTCTCCCTGCTGCCTTTAATGGGCTGGTAGATATGCTCATTCTTAGTCATAATTTTTTATTGTTGTTGTTAAAGGTGGAACACATTAGCACAAATACCCCGGATGTACTGACTGGGCAAAGTCTTAGATAATTCTCAAAAATTTATGCTTAGCAATGACAATAAAACAGGAATTTGTCTTGCCTTTGTTGGTGAATTAACACATTGTTTCATATGTGAATGTGTGATAATGATTCAATTTTGTATGCAGTTTATTCTCTTTTTATGCAAGTCATTACCTATGAAAGTAATGCTGACATTTTTATCTATGTCTTCATGCCTATATGAAAGACACATACTATTATGATTATGTTTTGTGAGCTTAGAATTTAGGCACAGACATGGGCCAGAGAAACAGCTCAGTGGATTAAAGTGCCTGCTTAGGCAGATGCTGGGGCTGGAGGTTTAATCCCCGGCCTTCTGTTCCAGCCCTGCACCCAGGGCATGGTGAGACAGTGAATGAAACTGGGCTCATTGCCTGTAATCCCAGGGCTTGGGAGGCTGAAAACAGGAGCATCACAAGGAATCCAATCTGTGTAATGAGATCCTGTAGATCCTGTACTAAATATATAAAAAAGAGAGAGAGAGAAGATTTTAGGCAGAGACAGGTGATGGTGCACTTTTATGGCATTCTTTGCACAAATTCTCAGACTAAAATCATGAAGCAATGTATGGCACATGTGACATGGCAACTATGACACTAGATTTCACCAGATGATCAGAGCTAACTTGTGAACATAGCAGACTCCAGACCAGTAGATTCTAAATCAGACTCAATCTTAAGTGTTCAGAGCACAGTAAGTTTATCTCAGCTCTAAGGAGTCCTCAGGCATAAGCTTTTTATTCTCCACTTTAGTTAAATCATCATGATTACAAGAAATAAAATTACTTAGAAAAGATTTAGAAAATTCATACTGTCATTGACAAAGTATCGAGGACTGGTGACAGAATATTTTGAACACAAAAGCAAATTGTGGGAATATGCCTAGGAGAGAGATAGAAAAGCCTTTCAGGATATTCTACATGAGAGTTTAAACTTCTAAAGCATTGCTATGTGTGACACTTACATGTATCTATTTAATGAAGTGTCTAATTTTCAGTTGATTGCTGATTTTTCTGTAGATTCTACTTAATGCTGGACAGCCAAGTTAGGATAGTAAACAATAGTTAAAAAATGCTGTGGAACAGGCTAAGAGATTGACATAAATTGTTTCATTTAATCCTTAAGCTAATTTTATGAGGTTCTCTTTTCATTTAAGTATTAAAATGAAAAGGGAACTGAGATTTATAATTTGTAACTTATTCAACTTTTGATTATTAAGATAGGCTGCTGGAGTCGGCCCTGCTGTCTCAGGCCGGTCTCTCTGGCTAGGCAGGTGACTTATAAATTTGTAATTGCTGTCACTGTCCTTAAAAAAAGGCTTACAAGGAGCACAATTCATTGACTTTGATTAAGTGAAACATAGAAGGGCTGATAAACTATAGTACATCTTTTCCTGCAATAAATATTTAAAATTTAAATGCTCATCTTATTTTTTAAATTGTTTTTAAAAATCTTTTATTCATTCATTCATTTATTTGGTACAGGGTCTCATTGCTCAGCTCAGACTCCTGGTGTCCTTCTGTCTCAGCCTTCCCAGTGCTGCTATTATAGGTGTGCACCACCATGACCAGGTCTGCACCGCACACATAGGGTTCTGGGGCCAGCTTTGCATGCAGTACCGGGGATCGATCCTTGATTCATGCACTTTCCAGGCAGGCACCTAGATTGCCAAGCTATCTCTCCAGCCCTCACCTTATTTTTTTAATCAAACTATGTAAACTATGAATACCAGTGATGAAAATTAAAAAAAAATAAAAACTCACCTCAACTTTGCCTTGATATATAATATTTTGCTTTCCTTATGTGATCTGAATTGCTTCAGCTGGGTTGCTCAGATGTATAGACTATTTTTTTGAATGTAAATTCAGAACAGTCACTGAAGTGCTCTTTAATTGAAAACTATGACTGCTAGCAGTTGTCTCACAGCTGGCACACTTTTGAAGAGCTGACGTCCAGGGGAGTTTCTTTGTCTATTCGTTTTCTTCCATGGACTATATTGCTGCAGTGTCTTGATAAATTCATACATGGTTCACTTGGTTTTTATATTTTGTCAATTACCATTGTCACAAAGTAATTTCATTTAGATTATTAATCAGAAATGCTGCCTTGTGAATGCATCTCGTCTCACATTGAACTTTATACCATATAATATTCATAATTATCATAATTCAGCAGTTATTTCGAGTTTCTAAGAAATACCATAAAGCATAATTTTTCTAAAAAAATATGAAAGGCAAAGCCATGAAATATTTCAATCCATGAAACATTTCATAATATGCTCTTTTTCAATATTTGACAAAAATCTAATATATTTGTGGCATATGGCATTGTGTTTTTATATATGTATGCACTGTAAAATGGCTGAAGCTAGTCTGTAAGTGCCTTATCTCACGTAATTCTTTGTGGTGAGACCACATAAAATCTCTGTCTAGCAACTTTAAAATTGCAATGTGAGCCGGGCATGGTGGCGCATGCCTGTAATCCCAGCACTCGGGAGGCTGAGGCAGGAGGATTGTTGTGAGTTCGAGCTACAAAGTGAGCTTAAGGCCAGCCTGAACTGCATAGTGAGACCCTGTTTCAAAAAGACAAAAAAAAAAAAAAAATAAATAAAAAATTGCAATGTGTTGTTGATCACAGTCACTCGATCTAGCGGTAGATTTCCTGAACCAATTTCTTTCTGACAGTGTGTGTTCCTTCGCCAGCATTTCCCATCCTAGCCCCTCCTGCTTCTGATACCCCTATGCTATTCTTGTTGTGTGCATTCAACTTGTTTTAGATTACATATGTGAGATAATGCGGTGTTTATCTTTCCATTCTTGGTTTATCTTTTTCAACATAATGCCTTCCCAATTCATTCCTGTTATCAGAATGGCAAGATCTTCTTTTCATAGGTTAAATAGTGTCCCATTATGTACACATAACACCTCTTCTTTATCCATTTTCTTTAACGATTAATGGATGTAATACTTTGCCTATTGTGAATAATGCTTATAGCATATAGTAAAAGGTACACATCCATTTTCATTTACTGCATTGATCTCTTAATTTCTTAATTAATTAAATTCTTAATTCATTTTCTTCTTAATTTCTTTTAGATACATACCCAACACTTGGGCTGCTGGGTTGTGTGATATTTTCAATTTTGAATTTTCTGTAATTACCATATCAGTTTATACTCACACTGAGTTCAAATTCCCTTTTTTCCTCATCCTTGTTATCATTTGTCTCTTCTCCTCTTTCTATATCCATCCAACAAGTGCAATGGGATGTTTCAGTGCAGTTTTGGTTTTATTTGTTTTCTGAAACCTTGCTTTGCTAATTAGGATATGTAACCCAGGCTGGCTTGGAACTCCCAGTGATCTTTCTGCCTCAGCCTCCTGAATTATAGGCACATATCACCACAGCTGGCTTTCATTGTTTTTTTTTTTAATTTTCATTTTTTGCATAATTAGTGTAGTTGATCTTCCTAATATAGCTTTGATCATTTGTCAGTCTTGTTTTTTAAGAACTGTTTACTCAGTTCCTTTGTTCATTGTTAAATTAGTTTGTTTTCTTGATACTGCAAAGTCTATGTGTTTTAGATGCTAACTACCTACATATCAGATGTATTGTTTGCAGTATTTTTCCAGTCTGTAACTTTTCTGCTCAATACCCATTATACTATGTATCTAAGTTATTTCCATGCTGTTTTGGCTACTATGGCTTTTGGGGTTGATAGCCTTTGATAGCTGGTATTATCTATTTGGTTTATTCTCAAGATTGCTTGTAGCTAATTCTGGTCTTTTGTAATCCCTCCAAAAATTAGGATTTATTATCCACACTTTTCTTTCTTTTTTTAATTTTAAAATTGTGTTTTTTAAAGAGAGTACAAATTTGAATTAAAACAGAAAAATTACAAGTAACACAAAATTTCACTTAACACGGTAACATGAATTTCACAGCATTCATTGTAATGCATAGAATTATCTTCAATGAGTTATTCATATTACTCATATTATTCATTTTATATGCATATAAAATTGGAAGAAGAAAAAATAGGTAATGTATAAGAATTATGAAAACTAAAAGAATGAACAATTGAAAAATGGAGACAAAACAAATTAAACCATTAACTCCTTTCCATAGACCAGCAGAAATGCACAGTACAGTTGCCCAAACCATCCTGCTTACATACATAAATAAGTCTCTTATCCCTACTCCCTTTCCTATGCTTTTCCTCCACACAGTAACTCTTTCTTTCTTTCTTTCTTTCTTTCTTTCTTTCTTTCTTTCTTTCTTTCTTTCTTTCTTTCTTTCTCTCTTTCTTTCTTTCTTTCCTTGCAGAACTCGGGATTGAACTCAGGCCCTCATGCTTGCCAGGGAAGTGCTTATTTCGTTTAGCCATCTTCCCGGCCCCCAACTCAGCATCTCTTTCCTTTAGAATAAGTTCATTCTTTTTTGGGTCTTTCCAATTTGATAAAGATCGCAGTGAATCTGAAGATCACTTTGGATTGTGTGTATATTTTGACAGTATTATTTTTTCCAATCTGTGAACACAAGACATTATCATTTACTTGTATACTTTTAATTTCTCAGTAATATTTTATACTTTTGTGTACCCACATATTTCACCCTGGTTAAATTTCTAAGTATTTTTTGTCTTTTGCTAATGAGATAGTTTCTTTTCTTTCCCTTGATAATAATTGATTATTAGTATGTAAGAGACAGTCCCAATGCCTTAGTCTTATGTGAGATACTGAACATATGTTGAAATAAGTAGCTATGTTTTGGCATTTACTGTGTTGTAATAGCATGGAAGTGGCATGGTGAAATTACTTAATTGTAATAATTTTTAGTATTTTGATATAGAATGTAACATCTTTCAATGGTAAATTAAAGGGAAATATCAACATTTTGGTGGCAAGAAAATCTTCAATTCCCATTATAAGAACCACGAGGCCATGAGACAAATAATCTTCTGCACTACTAGCTAATTTTAAAAGAGAATATCTTCAGGGTTAACATTTTTTGCTCCATTAATCATTTGTCCTTTATGCCACTAATTATTAACAGAAAATTTTATTAGCCTATGTTTGCAATGCACAATAAATACAGTCTTCCCAGAGAATAAACAACAGTAAAATGTTCATTGTTTAGTAAGCCAAATAATTTGAAAACCTTACTTGGATTTATACATCAAGGATGATATGTATTTTTCTATATATTTGGAGAATAATTCCAAATTAAAGCAATTCTACATATGACGGCAATAATGCCATCAGTTGTTTTTAGTAGTTACTGCATTTGTTGAATAGCTTAGAGCAGGAGAAAGATGAGAATTTTATGTTCAGATATTGCTCGCGATTTTATTCCCATTTAAATATATGCCCGATATTATCTATTTGGCATACAAATATGATTAATAAGATGTCAAGATGTTGATGACCACAGATAATCTTGAACCTAAGCCAAAAATTTAAATTTAAATATGCTTTTACTGACATTCAAGCTTCTACATATGGGCTGGGTCGTAGAGAAGAATACAGAGGTGGAGTGTCAGGGATCTTCTGGTATATATTATTTTAGAGCTTTATTCTACTGTGTCTCTGCACCTTATTTTTTACCAATTTTTTAAGCTCTTGCTCCATGAGAAACACTGTATGACACTTGCAATGCATGCCCCTTGAGAATGTTTATCGATTAGCTTAAAGGGTGAGAAAAGGATCATTTATTTACTTCACAACACCAAATGAGTCATGTGCCCTGCTAGAAAAATAGACTCTTTCGCCTCCTTGTGCCTAAGGTGTTGATGCTGCCTTGGATGCAACTGTATGAACTGAGCCAGAGAACATATGGCAAAGACTCATTAAAAGACTCCAACTGGGAACAAGCCATACATTTTCAGAGCCATTTTCTAGATTGTTGAAAATTTCTAGCAACAGCATATTCTGTTGTCTTGTTTAGCAGTCTGGCCAGATTTGCAAGCTATATGAAAAACCTACTTATGCAGAAGATAGGTTGCACACAATCCAGAAGTAGAGGGATCTGTGGAATTCTAAAAATAATATGTTCTGAAGTTCAAATAGGAATCATTTCAGTTGAGTTTTGCAGCTGTGTCATTGTACCTATACTGATAATACACAGAGGAATAAATGTATGACCTATAAGTGTGACTTATATGTTTTTTATGAGTGGCATTTTCATTTTATCTAATTATCTGCTTTTCTTTTATATTTGGGTCTATTCAATTCTCACCATTTTTCCTGCATGTATTCTAGATCTAGAACATTAGGTAGCATTGCATTATGAGGCATTTTAGAGAAAATGCCTGCAAAAGAAAGGAATATGTGCAGAAATACACACACACACACACACACACACACACACACACACACACACACACACACATGGACATGTGTATTAATTTTTTATTGCAAATGAAATATGTTTTAGTGGACAACTTTAAAAGCACATAAATATTTTAGTGGTACAAACAGGGAATTCTGTTTGTAACATGACATATATTTACCTGAGTGTATTGGTTTCATTTATATTTAAGTAGCCCTTGCTTCTATTTGTATTTCTCTCTGCATGTAAAACACTCCTCTAGCTCTTTTTATCTCTCTACACAAACCTCAGTGCACCCCTCCTGATCTGCTGAAGATGCATTGTCTATTGTTATCATTCATGAGTAACAGGTTGCCTTTGTCTTCTTGCATCTTAAAAGTGTAATATCTTAAAAACTGGCTTATTCTACAGAGAGAGTAAATATGTCTTGAGGTTCTACAAACTTTAACATTCTTTTTTTTGGTGGAACCTGGGATTGAACTCAGGCCCTTGTGCTTGCCAGAGAAGCACTTATTCCACTGAGCCATCTCCCTAGCCCAAACATTAACATTCTTATTTCATAAGCAGCTAAGTGCATCTGCTACTTTCCTTCTTGAAAACCATTTTTATATCACCTTTAGTTTGCTTTGTTGTTTTCTTTTAACATGATTTTTGCTTTAGGCATTGTACCTTTTGCTGTTTATATCACCAGCCCATAAAACTTAACAGAAGCATATATGGCTTGATTATTCACATTAATAAAACATGTTTTTACAATACTTGCCAGAGGACTAAAATGGAAGTTGTTGATTAAATACATATCTCAGAACATCTCAGTTGTGATGTTTTCTTATGGGAATCCTTTTTCACTGGAGGGTGTCTGCATATATGTCTGCACAAATTCAGGAATGAATTAACAAACACTCACTCAAATTAATGAATGTGTATTTCAAGTGCTTTTTTTCACCATGGTAATGTGCCATTGTTGATGCTACAAAAAGGGACCTAAAGAAAGCATGGGAGGCTTGGAGAAACATATTATCTCTTTTTAGGAGAAATTTCACACCAAAAGCCAGAACTCCAACACTCCTTATTTCATAGTGTAAGATGTGGGGTACACAGAGACAAAGGACCTTATGTGGAAAAGCAATGCCAGAGCAACGGCATGGAGACGTGTTTACAAGGGGACCATCATGTGTGCAAACGTCTGGCAAGGCCGGTAACCAAAGCATCATGCATTGATCAACAGCAGAGTTAGGTGTATCAGACTGAGGAAATGATTCTTGCCATTTAAATACAGCAGCCTCAATAGTGTGCCAGTGTTTTTATGATAAATTGCAAGTAGAAAACTTGGATTTTAAGAGTAAGGAAAAAGGTTAAGGTTTATCAGCCATACAATGCTGTGCAAATCCTTTCTCTCTTGCTTCTTTCTTTTCTTTTCCCTTTTCTCTTAAAAACAATTTGAACTGTAAGTTCAGCACTATTTTATTTAATTTCTCTCATGGTTAGGCAAATAATAGTCTCACTTCCAGCATGGTTCATGGAGACTGAATTGATTCCCTGTATAGTTCATTTTAGTGGTGCTTTACACTGATGTTTGCTCTGTATCATGGCTTTTGATTCCCCAAATCAGTCCAAACCAACTGTTCATACACAAGACAGGCAGAAGAACTTCTTACTTGCTTCAGGAAAATCTTGCTTAAAGTAATGAATTCTCAGAGTGAAGTGCAGTTTAAGTTAGTGTATCTGTTATTCCTAAGAGCTGCTTCGTTCTGAGAGCAGCTTGTGGTTATCTTGTCATATATGCACATTTCTAGACAGCAGTTACTAGATAGTCTGAAGCTGTATCTACATGTATAACAACGCTGCTTTGATTATATTGTAGTAGAGTTCACTGACGTTTCCTATCTTTAATCATTGCTCTTTCGTAGTATCACCACCATTGTCACAAACATTGAATCATCTCCAAATTATCTTAGATTAAGTTCAGATGTAAAGTTTATTAAAATAGCTCTTCTAACCATTTTTGAAAAAAACAGGAGCAAATCATGTTTTGCCTTGTCAAAACTTCAGTCATTAGTTTATAGATACTCAGCTACATTGATGTCAGAATATTTTTCTTGGATTTTCCCTAGAGAATGAGAATGCTTCTACACACACACACACACACACACACACACACACACACACCTCACAACTTTTTGGTTTTGTTTCAGGTATTTTTCACTATGAATATGTAAAAAATCTCTCACTCTGACTGGAATTCTTATTTAGCCTCTCAAATCAAGCAAGTCCAATTAAATTAAGATATGAGAGTAAGTGGCTATTTTCAGAAAACAGCCGACAGTTTTATTATTTTAGTGCACCACCTAATGGATATACATTTTTGCGGGGGGATAGGAAATTGAACTCATGACCTTGTGCTTACCAGGCAGGCTTTGTGCCACTGAGCTGTATTCTCAGCCCATCAATGTGTACTTTGCATGAAACTTTCATTTCATTGTAAATATGGATGTAACTTAAATCAGCAGTAGTTGAGCGGTGTATCCCACACTGCCATGTACTGATGAGATAGTTTAACTCCTCCAATTTCAGTTCTTTTAAGTGGTGCATGTCATCAATTTCCTTCCTTAATCCTTTATGCTTTGGACATATCATTTCAACAGTAAAAGAAAAGTATCCCACACCCTACAGGCAGACTAATTACTTAAAATGCTTCTTTTTTGTGTGCTAGCCACTGTTGAAAGCATAGGGGATCAAGTAGAAAACAAAACAGGATGAGTCCCTGTCTTGAGGCATCCTTAATTAGACTCTAGGGATATGGGCAGAAAATCAAAAGCAAACAAATTTACTTTTGATGGTGATAATATGCTATGAAAGAAAATGGAATGGAGTATGAGTGAGAAAGGGTTGGTAGGAAGGAACTGAACACAGTTTATCCTGTCCTTGATAGGAGTGGGCATCATCTATTATAAATATTCCTCTTAGCATGATTCAGTCTTACAGTTTTATCTGTCACTAGGCATAAATTTATAATTCCAAGTGCCATTGTTTTAGGAATTAGGATACCTACCTCTAGCTGCACCACTTATAATATTTATTACCTAGGCAGGGGAACCTATGCACATAGCTCAAAAATTACATAGAGACAATCCAGCTCTTCATAAATGCATAAGAAGGCTCATAATTTCAGTCTAAACAGTTTTTCAGGACACATACTCTACGATCTTGGTGACCTTTTTGTGTATATTTTGATTAATTGAAAGGTGGAGATCAAATAATGTAATTCTAATTTTCATTTTGTTTCTATAAGAGTCAATTTCTGGCTTTCCTCCAAACTCATCAAATAATATAAGATTATTTAGTAAAAGAAACATTCTGATTAATATGTTGCATTGATGATTGTTTAAATTAATGTTATGCTTTTGAAAGCAAAGTTAATTTACTCGTATGACTTACGTTATTCAGGTTAGAGCCTTCACCACCTTCACCTGCTTTGCCAGTTAAGCTTTATATAAAGGGTAAGTGCTCCTGACCTTCCCACTGCCTCAGCGAAACGAGAACTTGAATTTAAAACTGAAGGTGACTTGCTCAGAGTTCTATTCACTCAACAATTAACCATTCTATGGAGGACCACGGTATAATGGTCCTCCATTATGTCAGCAATGAAGCTGACATTGAAATAAATTTGAAAATGAACACACACAGCTTGTACCAATGCGCTTTCAGCTTAGGCAGCTCTGACTTCGTTGTTTTGTAGTACACATATACGTTGTCAAAATTCACTTTGCCAAGTGGCCATCGGATTCAGCTATGGTTCAAAAGACAAAAAGTATATTGGAGTAAATACAAGCTAAAGTTGAAAGATATTTGTGCAAACAAATCAGCTTAGTGTGGTTGTTAGGTCTTATTATGGGTATCATGAATGCAAGGCAATCCTTATTGGCTACCTCTTCCCACAATTACAGAAATCAATGGACTACTTAACTCTTTTTTTTTTTTTTTTTTTTTTGATATTTTACGGAAGGGTGTAGAGGGTGTTCAGGGTCTCAATACTAGATTGAACATGTAGTGCTCCACCTATTTACAGGTGTTTAATCCTCCCAAGAGCAGGGATTATAGGTGCGCGCCACTATGCCCAGTCTCAATGGCCACCTCAGTGCACCCTGTGGGTGGGGCCGGCACAGTGGGCCTGGGGATCGAACTTCTGGCCCCTTCGCTTGCTTGCAGGTGCTTTACTCCATTGAGCTATGGCCCTTAACTGTTTTCTCTTTCAACTGACTTCCTTAACCACATTCACAATAACCAAGTAGTTACGTATTTTTAGCAAAGGTTGTATAAGACTGGCAGGATTACTTGGTATGGTACACATTACAATGAGAAAGCATTTTATACTTGTGTTTTTGAGATGAGTCCCACTTTGTAACGTAGGCTGGCCCTGAACTCACTATGTAGCTCAGGCTGGCCTGTAATTCACTGTGGTCCCCCTGCCTCAATCTCTGGAGGCTTGCACCACCACACCTGATGAAAAACACTAGCAAAAGAATTCATCGCTTGAGTATAAGTACAAAAAAGGGACAGTTTTATAACTTTTTATAGTTTATAAAAGGGACTCAGATATATTTCAAAATTTTTGTGATGTTCCTAATAGTCTAAAAATGCATATGGGAAAAAAAATTGCTGTTGTTGCTTAATTTTATAATGAATGCACTCTGGTTGATGCAATGTTGATTGATTGATTATGCAGGCATGAACCCAGGGTTCTGTACAAGGTAGGACAATCCTCTGCCACTGCCTGCCATTACATTTAAAGTACTTAAAACAAGTTTTTATATAATAAGAATGCATACAATAATGTTTTCTGAATAGTTTGGAAATTGTAATATCATCCTCATCTTTTTCTCTGTACCTAATTTCAAAGAACATTTAAAATCATTTTCTATAATAGTTTTCATTATATTTCTATATTATTATATACAGTATGTATTATACTGTGTTGTATACAGTCATTTATTACCACAAATAAATGACTTTGCCTTTGTATACACATTAGTCATGATGTTCCATGTATCTAAGATTGAAGTTTTAATATTACAGTGATAATATGTGTAATCAATATTCTAGTTTTGCAAAAAAAAGTGTTAAATAATGTGGGGTATAATACATTGATAAGCTATGTCAAAAATATCTTCATATGAATTTGGAGAGGTAATGTCTTAATGCAAAGTATGCTTAAGGTAGAGGTTGGATTTATTGTCTTGCCTTGTGAGTGTAGTAAAGCTTGTGACACATGTTAAAAATTAATACTTAGGGTCTCATTAGAACATTCAATCTTAAAAGATGATGGCTATAGCATGTAATCATAATTAAGCATTTTTATTCATTAGTATTTTTTAAAAAATGAGTAAGTGGAATAAGATATCAAGTACCCAAAATTGTCCTAGCATATAACATCTATTCATTATTAGATAAATATTAATATTACATAATTTATGGACAGTTTCTTCTGTAGAGGCTAAATAGCATAAACCATGTGTTGTTTATTTGACTGAATAACACTTATCCCTTAATATTTTTGCACAGAAAGAAGATAGTAATCCCCCACAGCCATCTTCTGTATTTAACTTTGTACTATACATGATTTTTTTGATACAGGGTCTCACTACACAGTCCAGACTCATAGTGATCTTCTTGCCTCAGCCTCCCCAGTGCTGAGAATACAGGCGCGTGCCACCGCTCTTAGTTTCAGGACTCACACAGCGCGAGGTTCTAGGGACTGAACTCAGGTCCTCG
>PVKA01002829.1:67500-86936 GCA_004027165.1 Ctenomys sociabilis
TCAAAGTCACTCAAAGTCACATTTTAAATACATAGTAGTATTAATCTTTTGTACAGCTGTGTTGGGATGAGAGATTATATTTGTGATTTTGTAATACTGAGTCATGTAAAAGTAATATAATGTGTCATGTGTGTGCTAACACAGGGGTAGATTTTGGATAAGATTACAAGGCAGAATATCACCTATTTTTATAGCAAGAAAGATAAATGATGAGTTAAAAGATTATTTTTCTGGTAACATTTCAGTTCTCACACATTATTTGTATATATCAGACATAAACTTTACATATGTTTTCAAAATTTATATTTTACTTGTCCTGTCCAGCGGGTCAGTTAATGCAGGTCACCTAGGGGAGGACTGACGAAGACAAAGAACAGGTGCGTGAGAAATGGAGACAAGACAGGATTCTGATCAAGTCTCGTTTATTCAAGGAAGCCATACCGCTTATATAGCAGAGGGAAGGGAAGTCAACGTCACTAATGACGTAGGTATATTAGGGTAATGCTATAGGCTAACAATACTCAGGTGATCAACTAAAGGAGCACATGACAGGAAGTCTAACCAAAGGAATACGTGGCAGGAAGTCATGATGCAGCAATTCTACAGGAAGTGTAACTTATGTCCATAAAAGGAATAGAAACGAAGGCTTCCGGGCTATGGTGCCCTCCACATTTAATCATGTCTTAACACATAAAAGTGAGTTTTCCTTATCTGTGTAGCAATGTATTTTCAGTGTAATTCTGTCTTTTCTGGTCTCTAGTCCACATGTATCACAATATGTATCTAAAATAAGCAGAATAGACTGTTATGAAGAGCATTTTAATTCGCTTTCTGTAATAAATAATACTCAAGAATCTAAAGAAGAATAGACCTATTGCACATTGCTATTCGCCCCAACGTTGCCATTTTTTTCACTTCTTAAGAGCCAAAAGCTTCTCAGTGAAATCAGAAATATGGACACTCATAATTTTAATATTTCTGCATATGGAGAATAATAATAATGCCCATACAATAAAGATGCTCCAGAAGTAGAATTAATATTATAAAATGCTTAGAAGAACATCTAGCACCTAGTGCCATAAAAGTGCCTGATAAATTCTCTGATGAATTAACCAAGATTTATGTAGAGCCTCTTCATATAATATTTCCAAAGCAAGACTTATCCTCTAAAGTGCCATTGTCATTTTTAAAATACCAGAAAGGACTTGCTGGGTTGCGTTTCTGCCTACTGTCCCCTTAGGATATCATCTAGCAGTCCCATGCTGAGTGACACAATTCTGCTCTTTTTTCAGGTAGTTGCTTCTATTCCTGCTTATTTCCTTGCAAGAACTGCTATCCTCAGCTGACTCCTAAAGATGCTGCTCTACTATTGAACTGTATTCCATCAGTCACGTTTGGATCTATTAACATCAGTGGGCTGTAGGGCTGTCACTTTGGGGTACGCATTTAAGATATGTTAAAATCCAAATAAAGAAAACAATATTGGTAGAGTATGACTATACTTATATGAAAAAGTATAAAACATAATTGAAGAAAAGCCAGCCAGGTAGCTCCGCAGAGGACAGCACCTGCTTAGGCAGGAACAGGGACTGCAGTTCCACCTCTGGCAGGTCATGCCGGCCCCGCCCCCAAGTGGGCTGAACAGGCTGTTGAGAGTGGGCGTGGTGGTGCGCGCCTGTAATCTCAGCCCTTGGGAGGCTGAAAACAGGAGGATCACTACAAGTCTGATCTGTGTAGAGAGAGCCTGTAGACCCTATACTAACTAAATGATAATAGTAATAATAATAACTGAGGAAGCATTTAAAGAATGTTCTTGGACTTTAGTTGATTTTCTTTTCTGCTCACCAATTTTCCACAATGAGATTGAAAGGCTGCAATAAGAATGATTTAAGAAAGGAATCTTTGTTCTCAGAGGTCACCATCTATTCCACAACATCAAGAAAGTTTTGATTTTTTCTTTTCTTTTGCTTCTCTTTACTCTCATGAATACAGAGAGCCTAGTAATCTGAGAAAGTCTTAGTTTGCTATCTTAAAGGTCGTGTATTGTTATTTCTGATCACAATACCTCATATTTTCACACTTTCTGGAGTTATTTCCCTGTTTTGCGGTCATTTCCCCTTCTTCATGCCTCTAGATGACTCCAGGCACAATCTGAAGTTCTCCCCTACTTAGGATCCCTCTGGGCACTGAATGCGCCACTCATTCTGCCCGAGCAGAGGTGGCACTTTGCAGCCCTTTCCTTCTCACGTTCTCTTTGTTCCTGTGCCATCTTTTGATTCCACAGTTTTGCCATCTATATCTACATAGACATCTGTTGGCACTTTACTACTTTAGAGACCAGTCTCCCACATCTCACCTGGGTTATTCAGCACTGGCTACTCATCTGTAACAGCCTTATTAGAAAATTTCAAAATGCCCACAACAAAGTACACACAACCATTGGTGCTATGTAACATGTGGCTTGATGCCAGCTGAGCTACACAGGACAGAGCTACTCTGCAGAAAGGAAGTGGCCTGGACTTTTCTTCCAGTAGCAGCCTGGAAGCCCTGTGGACCCGTCTGTCCTGAAGTGCTGGAGCCTCGTGTCAGCTTTTTCCTACAAGGACTGAAAGACGCTTCTGCATCTCTTTCTGGGGTTTCTCCTCTACTCATCAGACAAGAGGTGCTTGTTTCTCTTCCCAAAGGCTTCTACTGCTCACTGAGTTCGTTATCCACCCCAAAGTGGCCCAGCGTAAGTGTATCACTGATGCTTTTCTTGGCAGTCTGTGTACTGGCTCCCTTTCTGTGCCTCCCAGAATTATCTATGAAAATCCTTGATCAGAAGTTTTAAAATACTTGCCCCAATGACAAGAATATTTCCAACAGTAAGAAGAGGAGGATTGTACTCCTACAGCTTTAAAGAAACATAATAATTATCTTAGAGGAGGTCACAAGGATGAGGCGTTAATTGTAATGCTCATGTAGCATGATGGACTGTTAATGCCACCTTCCTCATCCAACTGAGTGCTCCACATTTAGAAAGTATAATATAGAATGTTTGTCACTTTCCATGCTTCACTATTTTTTTCCCATTTCTATGTCTGTGGACTCATAAATCTCCACATGAGTAAAACAGTAGAAAGATTTGTGGGCAGTGTTAATGCTGTAATTTCAGTGGGCTGAGAAGAGTCTTCATTGGTAATGCCCCTCCTGCTTCCTGAAATGATAGCCATTGTAATTGGTGGGGAGAACTATTTCACCACTACAGGATGGGCGTTTGGCTGGTGCCAGATGCCGTGATTCTTCCTGATTTTATTAGGCCTTTGGCCGCTCAAGTGGAGGGTTTGCCACTGTCATAGTTATCTTGTGATCCCACAGAGCTGGTTCCTGCACTGCTTGTGTGAAGGCAGGCCCGTGGCAGCACCACAAATCATGACCAGATAATAGGTCATGGCTCTTGTCTCACTCTTCCCTCATTGCTGGGGCAAAATGCCAACACCCAAAATGAAAGAAGGAAATGTTTATTTAGCTCACAGTTAGTGGAGATTTCAATCTACACTCAGCTGGTTCCAAGGCAGAGTGGCACATGGCAAAGGGCAGCAGTTCTTGGCGGTGAAAACCAGCAAAAGAGCAAGAGCAAATAGGAGGCGTGGCAGCAACAGTGGCTATGGAGAGCGAGTCTGCTTCCCTTAGGCTGCATTCAGGTGGTCCACCCCAGGCCAGTGCAGCACTCACACCCATAATCCCAGCATGGATCATGAATTAATCACAAAATCTAGAAACCTGTCTCAAAGACTGGTGAGGCTTTTGGGGGACACCTAACTACAAACCATAACAGGTCTTTAAGCCAAGTTTATTCAGAATTTCTTTTCCTGAAGCCTTACTCATCAGTATTCTGTGGGCCTGCCTAACTCTTCTCAAGAAAAAGAAAAAAAGTCCTTCAACTTTATCTTAAGTGGTTTGAGTTTAAGGAAATTACTCCAACAGGAAGAGAATTGTTGACTGAGTATTGCTTAATTATTACATATTGTATAGAAAATGTTGCATAAATTTAAAGGAAGCTGAGAGAGAGAGAGAGAGAGAGAGAGGCTGAGGCAGAGACAGAGACAGAGACAGAGACAGACAGAGACAGAGACAGAGACAGAGACAGAGACAGAGACAGACAGAGACTGAGGCTGAGACTGAGACAGAGAGTGGAGAGGATCCTGATTCTTGCATTCTGATTTTTTCCAGTGTCTCAGTCAGGATCTGAGTGGAAGCATGTCAAAGAGGACTTAGAAACCTTCCAATACATTATGAAAAGGAAGCAGTGAGATGATTGTATTTGTGCCCGGACAGGTTAGGAAGCCAGGGTGAAGTAGGAGCATGAAGAACTGGGAGTAGGGGGTGTGTGATGGTGTTCGTGTCAGCAAGAATGTAAAGGAACCTGAAAAACACGCCATATATTAGGGATCTGTACACTAGGGATCCACAGGATCCTAGAACGTTGAAGATGGAACACTGTTAGAAGCAAAGTCTCTCATAGCCAATGACACCAAAGCCTAAAGAAATCTCCTTGAGATTTCATGATCAGCAAGGGGCAAAGCTAAGAACAATGAGTGGATTTCTGTTTCCCTCTGACTACTGTTCTGTTTTCTCAGAAAACATCACGCCAGAAGGTTAATTAAAGACATCCTCTGGGTATCTGTTGTGGTTTCCCTTTCTTTTTATTTCTTTTAGAGACAAAATATATTAGTAGATAATAAACAAAAGTTAATACCTGCATGTTTTTTTTTTTCTGTGTGACTTCAAAAATTTATAAAAACATTAAAAAAAAATCTTAGGTTGCAAATGTCCCTAAAAGGATAGATGCCAAGCAATTTGCTTAGTATCGAACACCGTAGGCACTGAATACTGATGCTCTCAGGGTAACCCTACCTCAGTCTCATGAAATCATGAAATTTCCAACATTAATAATGAATACTCTTAGTTTTACTTCTACTATGTGTAAATCAAAGTACTTGTAGTGTTGTCAACTTGACTTAACAACATAATTTTCCATGTTGTTTCATCAGTGAACATGATTTTCTAAGCACATCCTGACTATATGCCTAGGATATTTATAAAAGTTGTGTTGATTGGAGGCTATTTATCAGCATGTAGAAATGATAATGGAATGGGGCATGCATTGCAGGGTATACTTTCAGTAATATTTTTTCAAATCAATTTTATTTCTCCACGTGTAAATTTAAAATGAAGAATTATGCTTTTTTTTTCTCCTCCAGGTGGTGAAAGTTTCTTTGTAAAATTGCCTTAGGAGAAAAGCACTTTGCTAAAGTTATTCTATAGCTAAGATTCCAGGAAATGAAAGTCCTGTGATGCTTTTGTATTTCAGGTATGCCATTAGACAATCTATAGTAATAGATTTCCCTTCCTATGCAGGTAGGAGAAAGCAGAATTCCTTGACTAGAAGCCCTGTCCTATGCATCACGTTACTTAAAATCTTAGTGGCAAGGAAGACATGTATCATTTTCTTCCAAAGTGCAGTCATCATGTAGTGCAATGGGGGGCACCACTAGTATTCCCCAAGGGCAGCTGGTAAAACAGAGAGGGTAACGGTACAGGCACTGTGTGTCTCCAAAAAGCCTTATGTATTTGGGACCACTACACGTACCACTCAATTAGTTCCCCATAGAACTGGGAGCTGCAGGTACTGTTAGGAGGCAGGTCTGGCTGGAATAGCTGGGCCACTCAGGGCATGGCATAGGGGGTGCATCTCCCTCTTCGCTTCTTCCCCCTCCTCTGTTTCTTCACTGCCATGATGTGAGCAGCCTCCTCCCTTGCCAGGACCTCCTGCCTGCTGCTTCACTTGAGCCTGAGGACCATGGTCTGAAGCTTCTGGAGCTGAGAACCAAAGGAAAGCTCTCCTGCTTTAGGTTGTAAATGTCAGATATTTTGTCTCACAATGAGCAAATGACTAAGATAACAATGTCTTGGAAAGATAGATTTATCTAGACAGATGTCCTTCTATCTTGGACCTTGATGCAAGGACATCAGCCCATCTTACTATGAACGTAAGAAAATTGAGTTTTAGAGAGCAATAATCTGTGCAAGGTTGTATTTTAGAAGGATGCATCTAGGCCTGCAGTGCAGAACTGACTCCTCAGCTACTCCTCCCTCTGAGATTCCCCCTATGTAATCCTCCCTTGCACTGTGTGGCTGTGGCTGCAGAAGTAAATGTGAATGCTTGCAAAAGCAGTTGTGCTAAACACCCGTGAGTTCTTTGGGTGGCTGACTCGGGGTCAGTGTGTGAAATGCCTTGGAGGAGCTTCAGGGAGGAGAGCCTCATGACACTCCTATGCCCTCTCCCTCCTGAGCAGCACTGGCTCTGTTCCCAGCTTCTGCCCTACAAGTCCCCCTTTGTCCTTCTACTCCTCTCTGATCTGGGAGTACATCCAACCGTTCTTCATGAGTCCCTTCACCTTTTCCATGGCCTCATTACCTGAGACATACATAATTTCACAGGATATTCTCAAATATTCCTTCCCTGATTTTTTTCTTATGTAGCTACCTTTAAAACAAACCAGATTATAACATACCTTGCTTGACTATTCCAGTGGAATTCCTTGGTCTACATGATAACAGTGTTTCCAGAAAGAAATAGAAAAATAGAGTTGGTGGAATGAGAGTGTGTGTCACAGAAAGCTGGTTGTTGGACCTGGCAAACACATGCTGGTGTGTCCACCATTGTGCTTTTTATATTCCTGCTTTCATGTACATGTGTCTTCTGGAACAAGAGGCT
The DNA here is from genome assembly GCA_004027165.1 of Ctenomys sociabilis. Taxonomy (NCBI): domain Eukaryota; kingdom Metazoa; phylum Chordata; class Mammalia; order Rodentia; family Ctenomyidae; genus Ctenomys; species Ctenomys sociabilis. The sequence continues at coordinate 74,261 of PVKA01002829.1, forward strand.
TCTGTTTTCTAATTTGCACAAAAACTCCTCCACTCACCAAGCCATGTGCTCATGGGGATTCATCCATCTGGGCATCGGCATTTTTCAAAATTTTGCTTAACTGGTTTGTTTGGACTAGCCTGGATATTTCCTTTAACAGATTTTTGTAAATTTCAAAAGTAGGACTCTGTCTTTATTCTGCTTCTCCAGTAGTTTATGTGAGTCAGCTGAGGGAGTCCTGTTAAAATCTGGGCTCTGAGTCAACAGTTGGGGTTGCTGATATTGCTGATCAATGTACTGAATTGCCTGTTCTTAAAACTCAGTCACCTTCTCAGCCCAGTAGGGGCTGTATAAAGAATATTGTCAAATGGGTAAACACAAGCAAGAGGCAGGAGGATGAAATCATATTTCATACCTATCAGGAAGGTAGAGTTCCACCTTTCCTGATGTACATATGGAAAAGATGCCAAGTAAAGCTGAAATGATGAAAGAGGGCTGTGAGAGTTTTCTTCCAAGGCAAAAGATTTTTGACAACTTAGAGCCAGGCTATGAATCTAGTCGACAAGTTCTCTGACTCTGCAAAGGCACAGATATACATGATAGGGTCATAGAATGTTGAACAACTGTTGGACACTTTTTGTGTTTAAAGTAACTTGAGGAATTTAGAACAGTAATTTTGTTGGATAGATTTTAAATTATTTGTTTTGGGGTTTGTTTTCCCTTGAGAAATATGAGAAAGCGCACATTGTTATTTGTGATAGACAAACATGTAGCCAAGTAGATTATTGCTGGTTGGGCCATGTACAGTTCCAAACTGCTTGTTTTGTTTTAGAGATGGAGAAGATGAGGGTACTCAGAAGGATGCAGATGAGCATAAAACAGCCTGCAGCTCTGTGGAGCAGGACACTGGCCCTGCTGCCCCCGGGTTGAGGAGTGCTGGACCAGGTTCTTCAGGTCTCACACCCTCAGCTTCAATCATCAATCAGTCGTTGTGAGGGGTTGGGGAGATGGCTCATTGGAATAAGCACTTCCCTGGCAAGTGCAAGGGCCTGAGCTCAATCCCCACTTCCACCAAAAAAAAAAGCATTGTGTTGTGGAATATTAACTTTGCATAAAGATTCTGTACCTCAGGAAACACAGTAAAAGCATTGAATTAGATGACCCAAGCTCCTTTATAAAATCAGAAACTCAACAGTATCTGAGATTTAGCAAGACATATGTGAGTACCTAAGTAAATGAGTGGAGGAATGAATAATACATACATACAGAGAATCTATCCACAATAACAGCAAATTTAGCCATCCTTCAGTTTGTTGCTGTATTTGTTAATTTCCTTTCTCAAGGTGATTATTATACCATATTTTTCTCAGAATTGCTTTATGTCTTTTCTCAGATTTTGTGATAATATTTGGGTACAATGAAATATTAATCTGGCCTATGCAAAACGGTTGCGGTGTAGCTCTTCCTAGGGATGACCAGTGGGCTTTCTCTTGCAGCCCCTCTGGAAAAGAGTAAGTGTGGATTTTTGTCTTCTAACATGCAGGAAGGAGCACAGAGGCAGCACTCAGCTTTCTAGCAACACCATCTTGAGGAAAGCACTTGTGTTCGCTTTCAAAGCAAGTCATTGAGACCGCTGTGCAGTGATGGTGCTCAACAGCCAAGCCTGGCTGCTTGGATGAAAGGAGTACTGTTGTATCACTTGCAGAAGAGATTTACGTTTCCTGAGAAAACTGATAAATATTTTTTCTGCCTCAGTCTTCAACAATTAATGATCAAAGATTATAGTCAGCCAGGAGAAAGCTTATTAAAATATATGACATTTCCTCTCACACTACCTGTACATGCTTTTCATAGCAGCGTCTAGTAGAAGCAGCACACTCTCACACCATGTGGATGGGGTCTGTCTGCCGCTCGTGCTACAGTGGCCCAGAGAGTTGATGCCGTTTGCCCTCATGGCAACATTTCTGTGTAATTAATGCTGTCTAAACTTTAGATTTCACATGCTTGAAACAATTATTTTGGAATCCATCCAATGGTTCTTTTCCTAACTTGGTTTAAAAACCTCCATTTTAAAAAAGTGCTAGAAGAAAATAAGGTCACTAAAAGGCATGAAAATAATTAAGTAATTAAAGACATTCACTAAAAAAATTCCATCAGTATTCATAAAAATTAATTTCATATACTTGTCACTATGTTAAAAATAAAATGATGTAATTTGCAAATACTTCTGTTAAATCCAAGGAAGGGAAAAATGCAGCAAGCTCTACATTCACTATTTGTAATTACTTTACTATCTCAGAAGCACATTCATCTATCAAGACTGTCAGGACACATAATTGCTCGTGTGTGTGTGTGAGAGAGAGAGAGAGAGAGAGAGTGTGTGTGTGTGTGTGTGTGTGTTATGTCATGTCACTTGAAGAAGAGGTTTTTTTTTTTTTCCTGAGAAAATGATAAATATTTTGGCCTGTCTCATTATTCAATAATTTGTAACAAATCATTATAGTCAGCCAGGAAAAAAATGCATAAGAAAGAATATAAGGAAAAAAATCATAGCTCTAAGAGCAATGGAGGAAAACCATACAATAGATAAGATTCATAAAGTTCATGGAGAAGTGGAGACAGAGCACCGTGGGTCACTGCTCAGCGAGGCCATTGGGTAGGTTCCCTGGCAGCGAGATCCTGTCTTCAACATGGGAAAGTTGCACGTTTGCGGGGCTGGCTTCATCCTGTGAGGTTCATTTTGCGCCTCCAGTTTTCCTTGTGTGTTCTTAGCCCCATCTCTTCCTGGAAGTATTCACAATCATATCTACAAAATGAAAGTTATGATTTTTTGAGACAGTGTCTTTTTATGTAGTTCTAGTTGGCCTCAAACTTACTATGTTGCTCAGGCTGGCCTCGAACTCACAGAAATCTTCCTGCCCCAGCTTCCCAAGTGCTGGAATTACAGGTGTGAACTCTCACACCTCACAGGAAATGATCTTTCATCTTGTACGTTTATCAATACTTGAACTTCTGCTCTTCAAAACAATGTGGCTTTTTAATTTTTCCTAAGTCTCTGCACTTATTCTTAAAGCACCTTTTCACATATTGCTCTCAATTCCAATAAAAGTTCTAGCAAATGAAATGCTTGTTAGAAATAGAAATATGACTAGGTGTAAAAAAGAAATAGAAATATGTTGATTAACAGTCATGCATGCTACAGGGCTCTGCTTTTAAACTTCTTCCCTAGAGAGCAAATGTGTACATTTTGGAAGTCAAATACTGAGCTATAATTTCAAATTAGCATGTAATTTAAAGTAAAAGTAACAAAGTAAAAATTGCTTCCTTTGAATGTCATTCTAACCTCAAACCTACAGGATTATAATGACCAAGTTGGAATAGGTTTATTTGTCTTTAAATATGTTGAATTAATGATGGACAACAAAAGTGTGATCCTAGAGGTCACCCTTTGTCAGAGTGTCCTGCTGTTCATGGTTGCCTTGGGTAGCAATCCTCTATATTGTATCTCATGAATCCATGTTTTAAGACTATACAGATCATTTCCAGGAATGGCCTTTCTCTCACTATACAGCGACTAAAAGATGCACAGTTGATTACAAGTTCTGAATTGAATATAGCCTCCCCAGTCTTTTTAATTTAATTTTTTCTTTTTGTTTATTGGATACAGGGTCTCACTATACAATTCAGACTTGTAGTAATCCTATTGCCTCAGCCTCCTCAGAGCTGGGATTACAGGTGTGTGCCACCACGCCCAGTTTTGGTGGGCCCCAAGGACAGACTCAGGGATGGAGCTCAGGTCTTTGAGCTTGCCAGGCAGGTGCTTAGATGGCTAAGCTAGCTCCCAGCCCCAAGCTCCCAGGTCTTAAGGCACATTCTTCATACCTTTTTTTTTTTTTTTTTTTAAATAGATCTGATATTGATCAGTAGAGTTGCATCTTGGATTTAGCTTTTATAATACCTTTTTATATCTTGGTTTTCTCATGGCCCTTTGATAAATGCTATTTTTATTGGCAGTAGTTTTTTGAGGATTCATGAAACCAGATTTCATATTTGATTCTAGTATAATTTTCTTATCAATAAAGAGTCCCTAGAACACTGTGGGCACTTGACAAGTATGTGTGTATTGATTTCCTGTTTAATGGTCTCTGCTAGGCTCATTAACCTTAACTGAGGAAGAAAGACCTGTGATTGCTAATTGCATAGGCTGAAAAAAAGAAGTGCTTGCTGCTCTATCTCTGAATCCTTGTGCAACACGCTGTGCTTGTGTTTATGCTCATTAATGGGTCTAATCTTAAAAAATTACTATACCAATGGTATTATGCAGAAATTCTTGGTGGAAATGGGTACTGTCTGATTTGTTTCTCATTGCTGAGACAAAATGCTCAACAGCCAAAGCCAAAAGAGGGAGAGTTTATTTCAGCTCATAATTTGTAGAGATTTCAGTCCAAAATTGGCCAGTTCCAAGGCAGGCTGATATGGCAGAGGAGCATCGCAGGGAGACAGTCCATGGCAAGCTGTATTTTATCCCTTCCAGGCTACCTGCATTTTGAGTCTTACCAGCCACACCAGGATGGACCCTTCCTGTTGTCCACACCCAATAAGCTAAATACATCAGGACACTGATTTAGTAGCCACATAACCTTAATCCCAGCCTAGGTCCCGCCAGCTCCTTAACTCTCAGTAGGAGTGGCAGGGCTTTGTGGGCTCTCTAGCCTTGTGTCTAAAAGCCACAGCACTATAGTTTGAATATTTTCTCTATGGAAGCTAGTTACTAATTTTGCTATGCACAGAAAATAAGAGAAAAGAATTAAACAGAAAATCTGAACATCATATCCTTCCAATAAATTTTTGGCTTTATTATATAATTTAGTAGTAACAAGAACATATAATCTGCCATACAAACTAGAACATTTTGAAGATATAGAGGACACTTTTATAATTATCTAGGAATGAAAAAAAAATCCAGGGATGAAGATACAAACTCACAGTGTAGGATCATGCTGCACTTTCCTTTTTTCCTCTAAGCTCTTACCTGACTAGAGAACTACTCCTGTCTGACTTTGAAAGGATTAAAAAAAAAAAACCTCCACAGTGATTCTGTTGGTCATGGCCTGTGTGGCTATAGGAATGCATTTTTGCTTCCCACAACAGACATCTTTTAGAGAGACACATAAGATTTTGACATCTCCCAGGAAAGGCAGTACCCAAATTTCTGTCATGGATGCAGACTCTGTTAAAGTATCTTATCTGTACCAACTACTGTCTTTATTTTCTAAATACATATTATCAACATAATGTACCATGACAGACAAAAGTAGCATGACACAATGCAGCGTAAATTCATGCCACATCACCATGGATTTAAATCTTTTTTCCTACATCTCCACCTGTGAATAACTACACTAATATTAACATTTTGAAATTTGTCATATCATAAACTGCACCGGATACTTCCCTACCACATACCTAACAACTGAAATAGGCCTGCTGGCTATGAGTCACATCTTCTGTGAAATCTAAAAAGTAGAGCAGAGAGTTTAAGGAATTTGTGTGGTGGGTAAGTTATAGGCTCTGGATTGCATCCTAGATCTATCTAAGCTCCTGATCCCTCTACTAAATGCTGCTATCTCTTTGATCAATAATTACTATCAACATAATTTTTGGGTCTCACTCTCAGTTATTATCGGACATCAATCTCATGTTACACAAATATGAATTAAACCTTTTGAATTTAATATTATTATGCCACTATAAAGTTATAAATTAGAAAACTAGCCTGTCATGAAGGTAAGGACTTAAGTAGAGGTAAATGAGAAATCACTGATGTTGAAATTGTTAGCAACACCATCACCTTAAGAGTTAACATGTTTCATATGCATTTTTATGGAGATGAGCTCACAACTTTTGTTCTATTCTAAAGAAGATTATTTCAAAGCGTGGGATGCTTTATTATGATTATACACTATTAGAACTCTCAATTCTATAAATATAGGCATTGAAATGCAGCATTGAGGTAAAATTTCAGCACCTTATCAACCAAGTAAGGAAGTACGTACCAAAATTATTACATCTTCACTGATAATTTACAAGTTTAACTTATTCACAGAATTTGAAGAAAAATCCCAACTTTATGGAAATTTTTATACAAAGGTAATATTTAAGCTTGTGACAAGAGATATTTTCCATTTCTAATATGACAGTAGTAAAATCTCACAAGGGGGAAATAGGTTTTCAAAAATTTTATTCTTAAGAGATGAATGAAATTAAAAGATATTTTAAGAGTCAAGATAGGAAAATTACCTACATGTCCATTGATAGAGGAATTGATGGAGACAGTGTATAAAGAGATATATTTGCACTGCATATTATTTGTATTCAAAAAGAAGAAAATGCTGTAATTTTTGACAGTGTGTATGGACCTACAGGACAATTCTGAGGAGTAAAATAAACCAGAAATATGATTTCATTAATATGGAGACTCTAGAATAGTCAAACCCATAAAATCAGATAATAAGGTGCTAACTTTCAGGAAAGAAGAAAATGAGGAGGTATAGTTTAAGTTTACAAAATTATGCAAGTTAAATAAATTCTAGTATTTACTATATACCATATTGCTTTTGGTTAACAGACAGTGTTGTATACTTAAAATTTGCTGAGGGTACCTGTTATGCTAGTTTTTATAAAAACATACGTGCATCCTAATATCGAGGGGAAGAGGACACTGGAGGCCACAGTAAGTGTGCCTGTGAGCTTGGTGCTGGTATCGGTTTCATAGGCATATCTTTACCCCAAACTAGTCTTGCATCAGTATATGTAAATGCACATTTTTATGTGTCAGTCACCTGCCATGAAAGTGATCTTTAGAAAAACATTTCTATAACACCTGCTATTTTGTATAAAAGGAAGTATCGTGCAGGTGTGCATGTTGGTGAAACGTCTAAAGAATTTTGCCTCTTTCAGCACCTCTGCATAGAGAACGCCTAGGCAAAGCTGTGGCCATTGTCATTAGCCCGTGTGTTAGGTAACCATGTCTAGGCAGATGCTTATTTGCTCACTTCTAGGAACATACATGTGTACTCTGGTAGAAAACCTTCGGTGCCAGTTTTCTTCTAGTTAATCAGTACCAATTTTATGGGGAGTACAGATATCTTTTGTGTTGAGGTTTACTACTTGCTAAGCATAAACTACAACAGGAAGAAATTATCACTGCAGTTTACATCTTTCTATCTCTGAGGGGCCCAGGTCAGAGCGATGTCAAACAACCTGACATGGGGATTATGCAAGAGCACTGATTTCATAAGATGCTCTACTATGTGGGGCCACTTACTGCGCATGCATAAGTAGATCCAAGTTCAAGGCACGTAACTCATTACTTGGCTTTGTGGGGAAAGCTGCTTATGTGACACACATTATAGCACAGTGACCCCACTGTCCTGTTTTTATATCTTAGTAATAAAGCAGAACGATACTCTTCTGTCATAAGTGATAGATGTGTCTTTATCGCTCTGCTGAGACCATACTATCCCAGAGATATGATGATGCGAAGACACACAGTATTGCATAAGTAAATATTAAAATAATTGTAATTTAGATATAAAACAGGTTGTGGCAGGACAAAACAATAATCTATCAGAAACACTCTGGCGACAGTCCTTCTTCTGAGCCTCCTGATCCTTTTGGTCGCTTGTGGATGATACCACGCTGCCTGATCTCTGTTCTTAGAGTTACTGAGAGGACACCTATGCAAGAAAGCATGTGAAAGTCCTTCAGAAATTAGAAAGCACCGTACACACACAAACTGGTACTGTTAAAAATATAAGCACTCAAAAAAGTTTTAAGCATAGTACTTTTCCTCTAAATCACAAGTAAATCCTCTACTTCTCACTGTCTCTTTATCTGTGTCTCTCTGTCTCTGTCTATCTCTCTTACACACACACACACACACACACACACTTTGGTGACTGAGCCTAGGACACTGAGCACTGTCTCACTGAGCCATATCCCTATCCCTTTCTCTCTTCACCTGTCTCCTTAGCTGTCTGTCTTGCTGTGAGTATTGGACTCAACAGAATGGAAGCAGCTTAACTTCTGTCTGCTTTATGCATTGCTGACTTCCTGGTTGTCTGAAGCTGTGCTTCCCTAGAACTCTATTTCATATGATCATTTTTTTTTAAAGTTCCATAATTGTGTAACATGTGACAGATCTGGAATTCTGTTCCAAGATTCCACAGAATTTCACTATCTTTGAGGTGGTTTATCTTTTTTTAAAAATGTATGTAGCACATGATCTATAGTATCTCACTACACAGATCGGACTCAGTGATCCTTCCTGCTTTTCAGCTTCCCAAGTGGTGGGATTAGAGATGCACACACCACCATGCTCATTCTCAGTCACCATCCCCGTGTGCCCCAGGGGCCGGGCCAGCAGGGCAGGCCAGGAATCGAACCCCTGGCCCCTGCCTCTGCCTAAACAGGCACTTTAATCTGCTGAACTATCTGGCTGCCCTCCACCCCATGACTTTATCTTAAGGTTCTCATTGCTATACAGTTCTCGTTAGTGTAATATGTAAGGATCCTTCCCCTCAGCCACCTACATCTTTTTGGAGGGACTGACTCCTATTACTTCTCTATTTTCTGTGGAACCAGGGATTGAACTCAGGCCCTTGCGCTTGCCAGGGAAGCACTGAGCCACCTCCCCAGCCCCTTTTAGTTTTCCATGGTTCTGCAAAATATGTCCCCATGTTGCAGTGCACTGTTAACATTTCTTTCTGCACGTCACAGGCAGGTGACATCAGCTGTGCTTCGTGCTTTCCTCCGGTTGGCCCAGGAGTCTTTCAGTCACTTTGCGGTGAGCACAGTTGTCTTCTTCTATTCTATTTTTACTCTCATGCTTCCCACTCTTTCATTCCCTTACCGCTCCAAATCTTCACTCACTCATTTATCATCTTTAAGAAGTAGTTCTTGGGTACAGTTTTCCCTGAATTCTTAGCAGGGGTGCTTCTCAGTGGTTGCTCTTCACCACTCTCCTTTTGCCACCACAAACCCCCTAATGATGAACAGCTGTCCTCACCATTTTTATGGCCCATGCTGCACTTACAGACATGCAGATATTCCTAGGCACTGCCGCACTAACAGCCAACTTACATTCTTCAGCCTTCCCTAAATCTGTATCCTCAGCCTTCTCCACCTTAGGAACTCATAGACCGTAGATCAAGTTGGGAAGTCTGGGTGTTGGTGGAGTTCTCCCTTTCTTCTCTTTCCCACTCATCATGGCCTGACACAGTGCAGGCTGCTGCTCAAAGGCCCTGAAGAGCTGGCCTTTGCTGACACAGTCAGCCTCACCATACCAGCAGACTGGAAGCTGCACCAGAATGAAAGATGTGCTGCTCTGCTTGGTTCCCTGCTGTGGACACGGTGTGCACGTGGGAGATAAATCTCCAAGCTGCCTCTGCACTTCTTCATCCCTCTGCCAAACAGTTCTCAGTTTACCTCAGAAAGCTTGTCCTTCAGGCTGACCTCAACTGGGATCACCACAAAAATCCTTCCAGAGGTGCCCTCCCTGGCCACCCGTTTAAGTAATAATTTTTTTTCTTAATGTATTTGGTTGTTGCAGGGTCTGACTACCCATCTTGGACTCGTGGTGATCCTCCTTCTTTCAGCCTCCCCAGCAATGGGATTACAGACATGCACCATCACACCTAGACTGGCCAGCTCAGCGCATCCTTGGGGTGGGGCTGGCGTGGCATGTGGTGCTGGGGATTGAACCGCGGTCCTTGCACTTGCCTGAGCTTGCCTGAAGAGGCACTCTAGTCCACTGAGTTATCCTGCCAGCCCCTTGTTGAAGTAATAATCTACTATATAGATAGACTATTTCATCATGTAATTAATTTCCTTGACCTCATTTATTCTGATTTGAAGTTATTATTAATCAATTTATTTTCCTATTGCCTTACCAGAACATAAGCTCTGCTATTTAACATCATTTAACATATTTAATGTTGTAAATAATATATGTAATATATATATATATATATATATATATATATATATATATATATATATATATAACTGAATATGCCTAGGGTAGCAAGACTTGTCTATTTATACAGTTAATTCTGTGTCTCTCAAACAGGAGAAATTAGCCCTCAACCCTAGAAGAAATTTGAAAGTCTAGAAATATTTATGATTGTCTCAAAGGGGGTGAGCATCCAACTGACAGAAGCTATGGAATCCAACAGGCATCTTATAAGGAGCAATATGCCCTCCATTCACAACAAGTCATCTTTCTACCCTAATATCAAGAGTAGCAAGGTTAAGAAACTCTGACTTATGCTAACACTGACCTGAGAATCAGATTTCTTGAGTATCCCAGAGAATTATGAAGGATATAGGTAGTATTTTCTAAAATTCTTTAGCTGATACAATTCATTCATAATTGAATTATAAGAAAAGCCATGCAGTTCCTTGTAGAATATGGGTGAACATGCTGGAGATGAGGACTGGGATTTTTACATGAAAGAATTTAGAGTTTTTACCAATTTATCAAAAGTTCCTTTTTGTAGTGGCCTCTTCTCAGTACTTTTACAAAGGCAAGATTAAGAAAATTTTATTAGGCAGACTCAGGGGTCAGGGGTTTGATCCTGGCTTGCGGTGACACCCCCAACCCTGGATCAAACTGAGACTGAATGTAGTGGCACATGCACATAATCCCAGTGCTTGGGAGGCTGAAACAAGAAGAATCATTACAAGTCTGATCTGTGTAGTGAGACCATATAGACACAGTACTAAATACATAAAAAAAGAAAATTTTAATAATTTTGCTTCCATTAGACTCAATCGTTTGTGACACAATTATGCAGATCACTGATAACACGTAATTTCCTCCTTGAAATTGACTCTTGTGCATGGACATGCATGACCACCGGCCTTGGATGCTTTGTGGACACATGTAACTTAAAAGCTATCAGGATCTTGGAATTAAAGGAATATTATGAATTTTTTCCTATATCTGAAAAAATATAGGTTTTCAGAAGAGATACGATATAAATATACAAGATAAGAACATAGTAGACAAGGTCTTTTGAGGACTAAAGTTTTGAACTCTAAGAAAGAATGCAATAAAGAGAAAACTGCTTAGGTTTACTTCCCAATGTTCTCTTTCTCCACTCTCATTACCTAAATTTCCCTTGCTACTTAGTCCTAATTCTTGATTTCTAATTATGATATAGGGGGTGGGGCCTTCATGACATGTGGTGCAGGGGATCGAACTCTGGTCCCTGCGCTTTCCTAAGCAGATGCTTTAGTCCGATGAGTTATCTGGCTGGCCCTTAATAGTCATTTTAAGTCCACAAATGTGAAGGCAATATGAAGAGGGACAATTGCAGAAAAATGCGCACATTTATGTTTTACTTTAGTCCTCAAAGAAATTTATGGTTAGAAATTAAGAGCAGAGTTATAGCGGAGAATCCAAAATTAGGTTTTTATTTATTGTTTTTGTTTCCTCCAACATATTATTGCACTTTTATGCCCAGTTGATCATTCTTGGTCCTGAAGCATCTGACATGGATACTCAAAGTGGAAATGTGGGGCTGGCGAGATTCCTCAGCAGTCTACGCACCTTCCAGGCAAGCACAAGGACCTGGTGCCATGAGAGGTGCAGGCCCTGCTCCCAGCCGGCTCCTCGCTGGCTCCCAGCTGCCTACCAAAACAGCATAGTGGTAGTGGTGCACCCCTGTAATCCCGGCACAGGGGAGGCTCAACACAGAAGAATCCCTGCAAGTCTGAGCTATGTAATGAGATCCTGTCCCAGATAAAGAAATAATAAAAATTATTAAAAAATAAAATAAAAGTGTGAAAATGTAAAAAAAGATATGATTTAAAAATTATGTTGTATTAGTTGGGCTTTCAAACATTGAGCATAAGACAGTATTAACATTTTAATGCCAACTGTGTCATTTGCTGATAGTATTATTTGTGCTTTCTCTCTAACCTTTTTCAAACAACCTGGTTGTTTTTGAAGGGGACGATGAGACTCACACAAATAATATTTTTCCCAGAGTTACAGAACCTGGAAATAGCAAGTATAAATTCAAAGCCAGGTTTTTCTAGGTCCAACACAAGCCATCTTCTAATCTCCAACTTATTACTTCTCTAGTGTTCATGAAAACTTATTGTAATGTTTACACTTTATTTTTATACTGTGCAGAAAGTAATGAATTTTATAACTTTATTTTTTTTCTTTTAGGGAAGGGTCTACAGCGCATTCAGGGTGTCTCTACTAGGTTGGGCTTGTAGTGGTCTGCCTGTTTACAGCCTCCCAAGAGCTTGGATTACAGGGACGCAGCACCACACCCGAACTTGAATTTTATAACTTTAAAAGAAGTTTAGGTGCTTGAACTCGACACTACAATCCAACACAGTCCAGCATTCTACTACCATAGTGAGTTATTCAAATAAATTGGTAGTTGAATGTCAATGGAGTGCCCACTTTTGACAGGTGTAGACAAAGGAAGGGTTGTAGAAAGAAAAAATCATGATGTGTGTGTATAGACAGTACAGTTGGGATAGATAACGCTGTGCTTCTACATAATTCTATGAGAGGCAAGATCTGCATTAATGGTGGTTGGACAGGATGTTATGTCGGCTTTTAGTACTATGGTCATCCACTAGGTAAATAATTATTGAATTTTTGATATAG
>PVKA01002829.1:87036-118740 GCA_004027165.1 Ctenomys sociabilis
TAATTCACTGATAAGAGATATCTGCTAAAATAATATCTGTAAATATAATATCATGTATGCACCTTGTACAATACCAAAACGTTATGAAAACAGTTTGCAATGTATTAATTCATCGAATGTGTATGGTTAAGGTGTCTTGAAACTGTCTGATTGACATTTGTATTTTAATAAAATAAAAATAAATGAAAAAAAATAAATAAAAATAAAAGAAGTTTAGAAATTGAAACACAATGTACAAGTTATATATTTTAGAAAGACACAAGAAGATTTAGGATCCTTGCTTTGAAAGTAGCAAAGAGCATGTAGCACTGCTCTGCATCTTGCTATGCTTAGGCTGTAACCGAGCACCCTGAGCATGAGGGCTGCATTCACATGCGGGAAAGACACTTACCCTCCAGAGCTGGGATTTCACCTGCTGGCGGGAGAAATTTCATTCAGTCCCAGAATACTGTGCTTAAATGCCGTCCTGAAGTCACCAATAACCGTTACTATTACAAAAATAATTTCTTTAAGATAGTCTGATTGGATATTTTGTTTTCTTAAAAAAACTTACTAATATGCTTTGTTCTCATCATCTGTCCAGTTGCAAAGTGTTCTCATGTCTTGGGTAACTTCAGTATATGATTTTCTTAATGTGAATGGTAACATTTCACCATTGCCTCTGGTTTTATTTATTTTTGTTCTTTCACACTCTGTTTCTTCCAACAATTTTTATGCTACATGTAGTTAAAATATTTATAAGCTACATTAAGCAATGAGTTTATTTTTCTCTTAACATCAGACCTCTAGACTTTACTCTCCAGTCATCTTTCCAAAAATATTATTTGTATATAGACACAGAGAAGTGTAGATATGCATACCTATATGCAGATGTATATAGTTCTATTTACATATATATGTATATGTAAAAGTCATATATATGTATGACCTTTACATACACACACACACACACACACACACACACATATATATATATTCTCTCCCCATTCCATATATCTATATCTATGTACACAGTATATATATGTACATATATATTCTCATTTACAAACAAAGAAGAAATACCAAATGTTAGAAAGTTTATACATCGTACATATATATATATATATATATATATATATATATATATATATATATATATCTGTGTGTGTGTGTGTGTATTACCCCATTATACACCATATACATACACTGTTCTGGATAGTAATTTAATTTTATTTAATCACAAATTCCTGAATTCTCTGGTAAAGATTTACTCTGTTCCTTTTAGGACTGTAAAAGTTAATTTACTGAGTAGGTATTGAAGTTTACCTTTAGAAAATTACTTTAACCATGTGAAATAGACTTTAAGTTTCCTTTTTACGTGTATTCTTTTGTTTAATTTGTTAAATGAATTTAATTGTATATATGTTCACTTGCTTAATTTGACCTTTGAGCTTACTCCAATCATGCTGCTTTGTGAGTTTTCTCACTTTTAATTCCAGTTTTATTTGTTCTTATAATTATTGTTCTCCACTTTTCCACATCATAATGAACTGTTTCTGTGCATGTCAAAACTGTCACTGAAATACTGCTCAGAAAGTTCCCAGGCTTTCCGAGAGCCATTGAGCTCATTATTCTTTTCTCTGAAATAAACTAGTATTTCTCAAGAGGGACCATGTCTTAGTTATATGTGTCTTAGTAAAAGTAAAAGAGACAAGATTATTTTACCACCCCTCTATTTTTAGACTCATACAACATCAGAACAAGTCACTTTTATTTTATTACATGATTATTTAAGGACTGAATATGCCCATAGACCAAAGTTAAGAATGTTATTTTTTATTTTGTGTCCACACATTTTTAAGACCCTGAGCATTATGCCATGTGCCAGAATTCATTAAGAAGAGTCCCAGACCCTTGACTTTCCTAAAGCTGTTTTAAAAAGAACCAAATTGATAAAAACTAGAGGACAAGATGTTGGATACTCAAGATGTGTGGGGTATTCTGTTGGAATCCAGAAGAGTTTATGTGCTGTAGCCAAGCAGGAATCCGGAAGTCTTCCTTAAGAAAGGCAATGCTCAGTTTGTTTCATAGTCATAGAGGAGATTGAGCCAGACAACTGATACTGTGAAGGTGATGTTGCAAAAGACAGAGAAGGGGAGAGAGGTCCGGGGAAGAAAAGGGAATACAAAACAAGACAAGAAGCAGCAGAATGCATTTGGAAACTGTCAGTGGTTTGATGTAACTGGAGTATCCTGCCCATATGATGCCTGCAGAGAAATCCAAGGAATGATTGGAAAAGTTCCTGTTACCAAGAAGCATTAAGCAACTACCGCTTCGAGGCAGGGAGCAATCTGAACAGATTTGAGCTCCGGCAGCTGCACTGCAGATGAAGCTGAGAAGGATGTGAGGGAGCCATTTCAGAAGTTTCTGACATGGTCCAAGAAATGACTGATGAAACACAGACTTAATCACTGGCAAGAGTGAGGGAAAGAAAACAATACTTTGAGACTTTTCTAAAAATTAAATTGACAGGACTTATGTAACTCATAAATCATTCAGCAGAAGGTTCTCAGCACCTACTAAGCAGCAGTTTCTGCCCCTGATACTCAGGACCCATGGAATGTGAACCAACGTGGTTAATGATAGAAGTGCAAGTGTGCTCTCCAGTCTGCAGTAGAAGGTTATGTGGGACACGGTGAGTCTCCAAGAGCTGCTGCTTCCATCCACTCACTGCCAGGCTCAGCCTGCTGTGAGTGACATGGGAAGGAGTCAGAGACCAGCTGCTTCATGAAAGGTTGGAGCTTTGTCCACTAAGGACATCAGTTGGAAGGTTTTAAGCCAGATGTGCCTTGTAAAAAGCTCACTGTGCAAATCATGAGGAAGAAAGATTGGAAAACAGGGGAGGCACAAGGAAGGTAGAATAAGAAACAAAGTCAGTTTAATAATATGGGTGAGGTGTGGATTATCTGAAGAGGGAACAATGGATACAAAACATAAATAAAAAGCTAAGAGTTCTTATGAATGGTTATCATGCAATACATGGGCAAGTGGGACAACAGAGTTGAGGATGTTGGCTTTGAATGGTCAGCTTGGTTCCTAGGGCCGGGAAACACAGAGGAGAATTCACAATGAGAGGACTAAAACTCTAGGCACTGATCTGAGGTTTAGAACTCTGCAAGAACATCAAGTGGAAGGCTAGGTACACAAGACTGAATGTACTGATGTCTGAGAAAAGATCCAGAAAGGGCCTGAGAATTACAGAAAGTAACTGGAAGCTATATCTAAGAAAAATGATCAGAATATGCAAGAAAAGTATGGTGACTGAACCTAAGTGAAGCTGATGAATAAGACTGTAGGAAACTTTATCTTCACAGGCAAGGCCAGAGCACCTGCCCCTGCAAACCCTTCTAAATGTTTGGCTTCATATGTGTAGGGCTTCTGTTTTTCTGCTGCTCCTGCCTTGCTCGCTTTTAGGTTGCTGCACTACGTCATCTCTGATTGTCTTGTGTTAGACCCCCTCCCCTCACCCCTGTTGTCTCTACCACATTCTGCTAGTTGATAATCTGTGCACGCAGGACGTGATTTTTTTTCCTGAGTGATTATTTAGCATCTCACTGCCTCTCCTAATCCCCTGTAACTCGAAGATGAATGAAATAGGACTCTGGCTATTACACATTATTTCCAATTATAGGTTTATGCCTGAGATGAGAAATATTTCATCAGCAAAAGAATGCCATATGTATATATGCAGGATAGCTTGGCTAAATGCACTGCTGCTTTCTGCTGGTCTGTTGAAAGGAGAAATTAATGATTAAACGTTTTCTTCTTTTTAATTTCTTATAACTTTTATATCAATTTTGCATGCTTATATTTGGTAATCTAAACTAATTTGAAATTAACATTAAACAATGATTGTCAAATTCTTGTTATTTTGTTTAGTGAAATTCTACACCATTCTTCGTGCATTTTTTTTTTATGAGCAGAATATATTTATTGAGGGAAAGAAAGCTCCTGTCCTAGAGAGGGACAAGAGGAGGGGTCCTGAGTGAGTGGTCCCCCATTCTTCATGTTTTGTTTTTTTTTTAACTACTTTAAAAATAAAAAACAAAAAGAAATAAAAAAATAAAAGGAATTCTATATTTGGTACTTATTTAAAACTGTGTATAGGGTCAGCCAAATAGCTCAGCATATTGAAGCACCGGCAAACAGGCTCAGAGGCCAGGAGTTCAGTCCTCAGGCCTGCTGTGCCATCCTGACCCCTAGGCAATCGAGACTGGGCATGGTGGTACACACCTGTAATCCAAGCTCTTAGGAGGCTGTAAACAGGAGAATCACTGCAAGTCTGATCTGCTAGTGAGACCCTGAACACCCTGTAGACCTTTCCCTAAAATACAGAAAAAAACAAAAAAGAAAAAGCTGTTCTCATGCAGATGCGACAGATAATGTCCTACTGTTTTTCCTACTTTCAAATATATATGTATTTTCAGAAAAAATGTAACAGAGTTTTACATTTCTCATATTTTGGTTAATATTATACATTGTTTCAGTACCTAACTAAATATTAGATTTTATAATGTATGCACATTATAAATATTTTATCTATAGATTTGAGTCAGAATATCATTATTTGCAAAAATTGGGCCATAACATTTTTAACAGTTCTTCCAAAAGAAATAAATTTTGTTTGAATATTCCTTCACATTATTTTATGTAATACAACACATATAATATTTAAAGTATAAAAATAAAAATTTTGAACTCACAAACTCCCGGATCAGCTCATTATCAATAAGTGGATCTATTTGTTTCTACCCTAGTTTCCTATGTTCAAAATTATTAATTATTAGTTTTTATCCCCCATTGGCTTTAAATATTCCCAAGTTCAAGAGTGTTACCTGTCTTTACTCTTTCTGTATTGTCCCTTATTTACACATATTTACTCCTCACAGTGAAGTAGAAAAAAAAAATCATTGTTCTCAATAAAATGTCTACTACTAGCTAAAAGTCATAGAAACTTAGCTTTCAAAGGTAAAACAGAGCCTTTAGTTGGCTTCGTATAACCTGCTTGTACACGGGTCGGGGGGCATTGCATCCTGTGGTTTTTCCATACAAAATACTCTACCGAAAATATGTCTCCCTGTAACTATTTTCCTTTATCAGCCCTCCACATAGAAGTATTGTGATCTTCTAAGATTATTTTCTTTTCCACAAAAATATGCTAATATTCCCAAGATTTCTTCTTGGTTTTAAATCCTTTCATGATCACGATCTTTTCAGATAGTGGAAAGAAAGCAATGTGAATTACTTCGTTTCCTACTTTTACTACACAGTGCTGCAGGAATACATTAACTTAATGATAAAATATTATATCTAAGTTTTAAATCATTTGCTCTTCTATTTTCCAAATACAAAAAGCAGTAGCAAGAGCCTGGTGGTCAGGGTCATTAATACCCAGCTGCAGTGGGCTAGGCAATAGTGTGACTGCATCCGCCGCATCTGGAGGGAGAGCTCACGCACACACACGTGACCGGAAGAGTTAAAGAGCATCTGTGAGGGACTGCATGGACCCACACTGTCCCTCTGTTGTTACAGTTTCCATCTTCAAGCATTTGGAGTTGATTTTGTTGTAATTTTTATTGTGAAATTTTCTAAATTTTAAATTTGGTGGCTAATTTAAAAGAAAAAAAGAAGAGAAGGAGGGATGAATAAGAGAAAAATCAGCAGACTGTGTGTCAACTCTGGGCTCACCACATAAAATACATAAATACATTCATAGACCAGACATAGCAGATTGGTAACTCTTGTTTGCCAATCACTGCTTCATAGGTTGTTTTCAGAACTAAAGTCCCTTTTGGCCGAACTGTGGAGCAAAAGAGGCCAAGTTAGGTTTAGGAGGCTGTGCAAGGCTTGAAACGACATGAGGCACCAGGGTAGAGTCTACTGAGCCAAGGATGGGATCTCCTCACAGCTGGGTCAGGATGTGGCCAGAGATAGGCGTGGGATGTCCCCAGAGGAGCTCTTTCACAGGTAAGATGGCGTTGCTTGATGGAACAAGCTAGTGAGGATCCTGGGCCCAAAGAAGTAACTGGCTATGTGCAGTTATCTGTTTTCCAGAGATAAAGCAGAATTTTATATTTAATTATCAATTCTATCAACCCATATTGTTGCTAATCACACCATAAAAAGACAAAAATAATGATTTTATAATATTAATAATCCTAATAATATTGTAATAATATAGTATCATAATATTAACAATGCTAATGAGACTAATTATATGAAAAGAAGGAAAATAACCTTGGAAGCCTGGAGGGGAGGTCATTGACATTGCCTCCTATTCTCTAATCCCATGTGCCCAGTGTATGTGCTCACTTTAAAATCATGGTCTGGGCAAGTTTTTTTTTTCTTTTGTTTTGCAGTATTTTATTTATTTTTTATTTTTTGGTAAATATATTCTCAAAAGTACAAACAAAAAACAAAGCAAAAGTTAATAAGTCAATTACATAGAACTTTAAAAGTTTAAAAAATAAATAAATAAAAGTTTTTATACAGCAAAAAAAATCAGTAGAATGTAGAATGAAGAGACAATCTAAAGACAGTTTGTGGACTGTTTACCCAACAAGGGGTGAAAACCCAGATATAGAGGAAACTCAACTAATCAAACTGCAAGAAGCCAAATAATCCAAACACAATCAGATATCTCACTTTATATTTTTTCATTTTATATATATATATATATATATATATATATATATATATATATATATATATATATTTTTTTTTTTTTTTTTTTTTTTTTTTTTTTTTTTTTTTTTTTTTGTATTTTAGGGAAGGGTCTACAGGGTGTTCAGGGTCTCACTACTAGATGGGACTTGTGGTGATCCGCCTGTGTACAGCCTCCCAAGAGCTGGGATTACATGTGGGCACTACTACACCCAGTCTCACTTGTTGCCTCAGTGCACCCCGAGGGCGGAGTCTGCATGGCAGGCAGGCCAGGGTATTGAACCCCAGCCCCTATATCTGCTTGCAGGCACTTTAATCCGCTCAGCTATTTTGCCTGCCCTTGACTTTAATTAAAATAATATTTTATCAAAAAGACAAACACATATTGAGAAGGATGCAGAGAAAAGGGATCTCTTATATGGTTGAGGGTAAAAGTTAGCACAATGATCATGGGAGATTATCATGGAAAGTCCTCAAGAAAACTTAACTAGAACTGGCATGTGAGACAGTAATCCCACTAAAGGCTTATATCCAAAATCTGTATTGTTGTGTGCTACCATGTTTATGCCTGTTTATGCCTTTGCATCTGCTATTTGTTTTTGCTTTTGTTTTTACTCTTCAAAACAAAATAAATAAATTTAATAAAAGAAAGTCAATGTAGTGAAGAAGCATGTGTTCATACAGCAATCACTGCAATAGTCACAATACAGAATCAATCTAAAGATCCATCAATAGATAAATGAGTGAAGAAAATACTCAGTATATATTTACGAATGTATAGTTACAGTATATATGTTCAATATAAACACACATATATGATGTTTCATAAAAGAATGAAATTCTGTCACTTCCACTGTGGATGGAAATGGAGGACACCATGCCAAGGAATACAAGGAATAAACAGAAAGACAAATAGCACAACTTCTCACTAATATTACGGATGTGGAAGCTAAGAAGTTGGGTTTGACTAAAGTAGAGCACAGTATAGTAGCTGTCAGAACCGGAGAAGGGAGGGAGGGGGCTGGAAGATGAAGGAAAAAATGGTTGAGGGCTTCAGGGATGCAGTTAGGTAGAGAGAATATTCTGCAGCACAGTGGAATGGCTATAGTTGACAACCATTAGTTTTATATTTCAAAATAACTGGTGGAAAAATATTGAATGTTCCTGATGTAAAGATAGATGAACATCTCAGGTGGAATCAGTAAAGTGGACAGGGATCTTCAAGGTTATTTGGTCAATTCCCAAATCTCCACTTTTTGGGAATGGAAAATCCATGGCCTTCATTTCAGCAACTGCTTTTGTGAAAGTTCAGTTAGACTGAAAAGACAAAGCTATATAAAATAAAGCAGAATCAGATGAATCACTGGGGGTTTAGCTGAGGATTTTCCATTAATCATAAGGTTTGGTAAAGTGGGAAGGCAGAGTCAGTCAGAACAATGAGAATCACTTGTAAAGAAAAGCAAGTGTTTCTGCTAGTAATTTTGCATTTTGCCATGCTAATGCCTTAACATTATATTAAGACAACAATCTATTACTCCCAAATACTATTTTCTCTCTCCTGTGCATTGCTAGGATTTCAGTGTGTTTGTTTGGAAAAATAAATCATTTATTTCAAAAAACCCTTGTGTGTGGATAAATGTATGGTGTTAATGAGCTAACTAGTTTATTATGAGACTAGTTTGAATTTACCAGCTCTTATAGAAAAGGAAAACCCCACCAGCGTCTCACAAATATGAGAATGGTTCTAATGGCAAGACATAATATTAAATTAACTAGGTAAAGGAAAAAGAATATAAAACAAAGGGATTTTAAAACTTTGCCCAAGTTAAACAAAAGGATACTAAAAGACCGGAGTATCTGAGTTCTAAGACAGGTCAAATTAGAACATGCTGTTTAAACTGAAAATATATAAATTCACGTAGCATGCACTTTCTTATATTTGGCTTCAACTTGGAATTATGCTTTTGACAACCACTAACACTGTTGTGTGGCATTATGGCTTTTTATTATGATGTATTAATTCATTCCACTAGTATTCAGGCCATTTCAAATTTAGGATTATTGCTAATGTGTGGGCTGTTACGTGCTATTATAACTATGAAATATTTATGTATGTCATTTTGAAAACGTGCACTTTTTAACACAGCACGCAGTGGAACTAATGGTTGTGAAGTCTACCTTTATTTGGCTTTTAGAGGATATTGCTAAAGTGTTCTTGAAATTGTTCAGCAAATTGTTCACTCCACTTGTTGGTGGGTTACTAATCTAACTATTACTTTTATAGTCAGAAAAACTAAATGTTACCAAATAAACATCAGAATGGTACTTTTATGTTACCTTGAAGTTTTTGTTTGTTTGTTTGTTTGTTTTATTTTAGGGAAGGGCCCACAGGGTGTTCAGGGTCTCACTGCTAGATTAGACTCTAGTGATCCTCCTGTTTACAGCCTCCCAAGAGCTTGGATTATAGGTATGAGCCACCATACCCAGTCTCAATCACTATCTCAGCTGTGCCCTGGGGCTGGCACTGCAGGCCCCCGAGATCAAACACCAGGCCCTTGCTCTTGCAGGTGCTTTAGTCCCTGAGGTATTTGGATGGCCCTGTTACCTTGTTTTTAAAGTTGTTGTTTTTTTTTTAATCTAATGATGTAATGATGTTTCCTGGTCTCAGTTTGTCACGCTTGAACATTTTAAGAACAGCTACTCAGGTATAGGCATCTTTTCTAAGATGAAGTGTTCAAAAGCCTTTCTATATTAACCAGTGCAAAATCTTTTAATGACCTTTAA
Organism: Ctenomys sociabilis; assembly: GCA_004027165.1. NCBI lineage: Eukaryota > Metazoa > Chordata > Mammalia > Rodentia > Ctenomyidae > Ctenomys > Ctenomys sociabilis. The sequence goes on from PVKA01002829.1 coordinate 96,523, forward strand.
CTATATAATGATATTTTAGGAAACAAAACAATTTCTGAAAATCTCAAAAAACCATTCATATATTTCTGTCTAACAGTAATTCTCATTAATCCTGTTCTCGCATGATGTAATTGAGATTCATAGATGATAAAGCAACCCTTAGTACCACTGCACATCATGGGACTTTAACACGCATCTGAAGTGTGCCACCTGAGGTACTGTTTTTCTTACAAGCAAACAGAGTCTCTGAGCTAAGGTTTTTGAAGTATGTGTGAGTTGACATTATATAAACTGTGCTTTACTTCTTTCAGGTAGTCATGACTACTGCTAATTTTCATAACAGGTTTATGGTGGTACCTTTTGCTTTTTCAAAAAAAGAATAAAAGAAAGAAACCAAGTCATAAAAGGATTGATAACTTTGTTTAGTATTACCAAAAGATGATATTCTGCTTATAAAATATCTTCAATTTCTACAACAAGGGCAACCTGCCATGGTAGATTTTCTTTGATGATACTGATTATTTTAGGAATGAGAGTTGCATTATATATGAAAGATCTAGGATGACAAGGGTCAAATATTTTTGTGAGTTGATATGTCTTGTTAAAAACACCACTCTCTGTGTCCAATTTTCATTAATAAAATTAAAATTTCAGTGATTTAAAAATATAATTATGTTATAAATTATCACGCAAATGTTAAGATATTTGTGAACTGCTTGAAATAAATTTGAAAGTACATTATGAAAGTAGCTATGTATAAATAGATTTTTAAAAGTCTGAAAGTAAGCATATAAAGTATCGACTTTTGGTCTCATCTGACCTGAGAAGCATATTTTAACTTTCTTTTATGTTTCCCAAATTTTAAAAAATGAATATTTATTTTTTAAAGTAAAAACAGGTTAATGGAAAGTATTATGTTGAGCTTAAAAGCTGCTGACAATACTATTGTGAAGCAAAATAGATGTTCAATCAGCAAATGTTGATTAATGCAATATGAGTGCACTTAAATACACTCAGTAAGATTCTAACAAATATACGATATTCAGGGCTAAAGTATCTCAGGAGTTTTATTTTCAGTCATGGTGCTAAGGTTAACTGTGAAACGTCATGCTTTTACTCTGTCACACAGGATGAATTAAGATCTCGGCCAAAATGACACACTGAATTAACGTTTTCGTCTTTACTAATGAAAGGCATGTTTGAAGTACAGCTAGATCTGCTCCCATAGTTACAACCATAGGTTTTCCATTTTGTCTAAATCTCTATGGAGAAATAAAGCTTATAGTTATTTGCTTTCATCCTCTGAGTTTTATGTAAGTTTGTTTTCATAAAACATTCCCATGCAACCGAGGCAAATAATAAAAGATCACTTACAATAAAGCTTGTGTTTATGTGGGTCTGCCTGTCTACTTCTAGATCTGGTTGAAATCTCACACTAAACTGGTTTCAGAGCATGAGAATTCATGTTGAAATAATTGCAAGCTCACAAGTTCTTCAGAATATAGGAGTAAAAAGGAACTGAGCACTATAGGACATGTGACTCTTTGCATATTTTACAGAGATGATGGGCTTTATGTTTCCTGGAATAAGTTAAAATGCACTAGAATATGGATCTGATGTGTCATGATTCACTGAAGTGGCATGCTAAGTTTGCAGCTCCTACAGTTATTTTCTTAGTTTGTACGTTAGAGAAGAAAACTCTCCAATGGTTTTCAGACTAATTATCACTTTGCAAAATGTCAACCTGCTGAGCCCACGCATAATCTTTCCAATGGATAAGTGGTGGCATGTTCATTATAGTCCTTTTCCCTTCTGATGGTTGGTATGGAACAGAAGTTGAAAGAAATGATATGAATGTAAATAAACAAATCTCACTATGTGTATTTTATTTTTTCATATAGCCACTCAACAAATACTGCCCTGGTACTGTGTCCTGTATTGCTTTCAGTGCTAGAAACATGAATGTAATCGAAGCAGGCAAAGTTCAACCCTCTTGAGGCTCACACTCACCAGCATCATCACAGTGGAGGCTCCTCAAAAGGTTTTAAATGCCCCAAAGGCTAGGTTTACTCAGGTACTAAGGGTCCTTGGACTAACCTAGCATCCTCACCCCAGCGTCCTTCGCAATCCAATTCTAGGCAAGTCAAGATCACTTGAGGCACCTTTTAAAGCATCTGAACCAGCCTTTCCTAAGAAAAGCCTGGAGAGGTGCGTGTTTTAAACAAGCACCTCAGCTGCTTCTTCACATAGAAATTTAAAATCTCTTTCAGGCAGTCATGTCTCATGTTCATTGTGAGAAAATAATGAAGCACAAACTCTTGAAAGCCACAGCAGTCTGTGCACCGTGGGGCTGTAAACAAAGCTGACCTGCCACAAAAGCTCTGGGCTTGGCATTGTAGCACTCCTTCATAGGAGAGAAACAACTTTAGACCCATTTTATTAATGATTTCCAGGATACAGATTGGAAATTTTAATAAAATATGCCTAGCAGGCTATTTTAATACTGCACTGCTTCATCATTTCTCTTTTTGTAATTTTGTTGATATTTTTGTGCTGACATTTTTCCTTAACAAAGAACATTTAATTTTTTTTCAGTGCTATGATGGTTGAGCTATGTTCCTAATCAATTCTATTTTGCTGACATTTGGAGTAAATAAATAACTAAAAGTCACAGATGCAATACCTACAATTAAAACTATAGTTATAGCAACAGATACAAAAGTTTCCTCTAGACATAGTATATAAAAGAATCACAGCTGTTGTTAAAAGCTATTTTGCAAAAAAAATAGGAAATCAGCTTGATTGGCAATATTCAATACCCTTTAAACATCTGTGATAAGGTCTTCTTTTTAAAAAAAATTCTAAAATATGAAAAAATAATTGCAAGCTACTTGCTAGTCTAAGCAGCACTAGTTTTGTATCTCGTGAAATATTACAAAAGTCTTATCTTTATGCCCTTTCTCTTGGCACTCTCAGTCAAATTAAGCAATGGGTGTATTACACCAAAACAAGCACTGAGAAAAGAAAGTTTTCTGTCTCTACTTTTCCAGCCCAAAAAATGACTGCCCTTAAGAGAAAACCATATTGACTAAACTCTTGAACTCAGTAAATTCTATTTCCTCTGTATAATCTCCTCCTAGACATTCTTAAAACTGATATTCCACTAAAAAAAGCATTGTCTCTTAAGACCTATAAATTTCTGAAAGATGATTTCATTGACTTGGGATATTTTTTCCCACTATTATTAGTCTTTTCTTTTTTATCACTCATAATCCTTGAAATTGCAGCTGCTAATTATTAATCCAAGAACCTTTTCCTCACCACCGCCAGCTGTTACTCTCTTTTACCCTCAGCTCTGTGGATACCAGTTTCTGCTTCAGCACTCCTCACCCGTGTACCCTCTCATTGTGACCGCTGTAAGCGTCCCTGTTGGTTCTTTGTATTCACCAATACAGGCCATTGTGAAGGTCACTATGAAGTTTCTGATAAGCTCAAATGTCCTGTTGTATGATGTTCAGGGGGCAAAACTGTAGCTTCTGCAGGCACTCTGTTTGTTTCCTTCATTGTTTCAGTTTTTGCCTTGTTTTATAATTGGTAACCAGTATCTGCGCACAGTATGAAAATCTGTTTTTATGGCTGTTTGTGGAAACCAGAGGATAATAATAGCATACCCAAAAGACAGCAATTCTTTTAGTGGAACACCAACATTTTCCATGGCATTTCTTTCACTTACTTGGTGGTGACTACTGCAGTTATAAAACATGTGTCCCACTGATGGTCTGAACTCTGTATGCCTTATAAAAAAGGACAAATCATCACATAGAGAACTCAGAAAGTATGTCGATCTATGTGTCAGTGAGCTCACCTATGTTCTTAGTGTCTCCTCTTCAGAAAACTTCAGGTGCTTCCAAATGCCTACCCATCCTGCGCTGTGACTACCCACACATCTGCCCATGTGGTGACATCTTTGAATTAAGACTGTGTACCGCATAGTGGATATTCACTAAATAATAATGTACTAATGAGCTGTTTTTCTTTCTTTTTTAAAAATTTTATTCTTATTACAATTTTCTTTTATTTTGAAGACTGAAAACAAGAGCAAGGAAAGCGAAAACAAAGACAGAAACAGGGTACCATAACAATATATATTTTACAGATTTTCAAACTAAAAAGAGCTGATTAACAATGATCGATGTATTATCTACTTTTATTGTCAAATCTGTTGCTTCGATTAGTAGATACAGTCGTGCAAGATGGGACACATGATTGACTATTGCCGCATGCTTTTAAGAAATTTTAAATTTTTGTCCTTGTTTCATTTTCTTGTTAACTTTGCAATGGTGGATCTTATGTGTAATGCTGTGCAACACTCAGATTAAATTGTTTTCTGTCCAATATTATATAGTAACAAGGGAAAGAGAAGTCACTGTGAGGAATACAAGGTAATCTAATGGCGCTAATAAAGCCGGGCGTGGTGGCACATGCTTGTAATCCCAGCACTCGGGAGGCTGAGGCAGGAGGATTGTTGTGAGTTCGAGACCAGCCTGAGCTACAAAGTGAGCTTAAAGCCAGCCTGAACTGCATAGCGAGACCCTGTCTCAAAAAAAAGACAAAAAAAAAAAAAAAAAAAGAAAGAAAGAAAAAACTAATGGAGCTAATAAGCAAGTTAGAGATCATCTTGGACAGAGAATAGGGTAAGAACTGTCTAGCCTTGTGCTACTAAAACCTTTCGATGAATCTAGATGACCTGAGGTCTTAACTTCTCACCCAGCCGGGCCTGTGAGGGTGTGTTTCCAACAGGCTCTAAGGCAATACTCATACTGTCACCTTGAAAAGCGAATTTCACATTGTTGAATCTAACCGGGTAGCTGGTGTTGGTTAAGTGTGTGTTTCCCCTCCGTGGGGCACAGTTCAGCCTGCAGGTGAAGAGCCATGTCCAAGAGTTAACTTTGGTTTTAATTATTCAGTGTTCTAAGAACTCAGTGTTGGGCTCTGGTTAGAGAATTCATAATGGGCCAGCAAATTTCCTTAGTGTAATAACCATGGGAATTTACATATTTCGGAAGCACTCACCTAGAAAAGAAAGTGTGCGCATCGAAGGTCCTTCGATTTCAGTTCAAGGGCAAGCCATCTGGCCCTCGCCTTGTGTAGCAATCAAGCTAATAGTGCCAGTGGCTTTATGGGAGAACTCATAGAATGGCACTTTAAAATCTGTTCAAGGGCTATTTTTAGACACTGGCAGCACAGGAATGGAGTGTTTATTTCATGTTTAATGCAACCTTCCACTTGAAACTAAAAGTGTTTCTTTCCCTCTACTGAGTTTCTCTAAAGTCTCTCAAGAAACTCTGCCAGTTTTGCATATCCCTATCCTCTAAGATGATTAACTGTTTAAAACTGAAAAGCCTTCAACATGCAAATTCCACCACAGGCCCCTGGCGGGGTGAAAAGACAACTCAAGTAAAAGGTTTCCAGATGCTTTAGGCATTATGTTCTTTTATGTCCTCAAAGCTATGGAGGATGCTAAATTGGCCCAGTTGGGGAAAAGTCAGAGGGAGAAACATTTGGCAGCTTCCTTTCCAGAAGCTTGTGAAGGCCATTGCATAGTGGTTGGGCAGAATGAATATATTAGGATGGTTCCGCTGAGCAGCAGTTCAGCTCCACCCAGCTGCCTTAGCAGAGCACATTGCCTGGTGTGGTGTCATTTTGGAATCCTTCTACACTTCTAATCTATTTTACAATCGCAAAATGGTTTTTTGACATGGAAGTTTAGAGTATGAGTGCAGCTGTGCCTGGTAATGCAAATCAATGAATCTTATTACCTCAGAAGAGTACAGTTTTATGTCTCTATTAGTACTATTGAGTTTCTAGCAGAAAAGAACTGTCAGATTTCTTACTGTAGCCTGTACTACCTGGAGTCATTTTCTTTTTACCCCTGAGCAATTTAGTCACTTTGCTTTCTGACAATCACTTCAAGTATATCTTCTGTCTTTGTATAAGGGAGACATTCAAGATTTTTCTTATTTCTAGCTTTCCATCACAAAAATCTATAAAAATTGTGTTGCTGCAGAGCAGAGAGAGAGAGTTTGAATTTGAGCAGGTGTCAGGCGGTTTGTTTGGTTTTCCATTCTGTGTAAGGCACTACAGCGGCTACGACATATGAATCCTAAGGTGTACTTGGCATCCATTGAATACACATATTTAGCATTTAAATAGCAATTTGTGTTTTCAAAGTGTTTTCTGAATGCTAATTAGCATTTCTTCACAGTATGCCTAGGAGATGGGTCAATATCGTTATCACCGTTTTACAGACAGGAAAAGTGGGATGACAGAAGCTGAGGTATCTGAATGAAGGGATATAACAAGTCATAGGCAGCCAAGAATGAACGCATGGCACCAGCCTGAGAGATCAGGTGCTCTGTGCCCTCTGAGCACCAGCTCCCCTCTAGTGTGTGAGTGCTCAGAGAAGCTCCCTGTTCGTGAGAGCAGAGACAGCTTCAGTCAAGCATGGAGGAAAAAATTATTAGAGAATTTAATTTATTACTACAAAACTGAGCTGACTATGTGTAAACAAGTTCAGCCGCACAGAGAGCTACTGACTGGATCTATAGGGTGAGAGGTTTTCTTGACACTCATTTCTATGACAACAGCGTGGAAACATTTCACAGTGAGAAAATACTTTTTTTGAATAGTATTGTATTTAATATTCTAAAAAAGCAATTTTAGAATTTTTAGTTGCTTTTACAGATCTAAGGACATACTATGATGCCTAGTTTAGGGATTCACAACTGAGATATGTGGGCTAAATGCCCTTTCTAAATTACTTGGATGACTTGAGGTGCAACTCAGATTCAAATATAAGTTCATGCATGAGTTGTCATTTGTAAAGATATGGAACAGGAGGACAAAGGAGCCACTCAACAGTGACTTTCTTTTTTATTTATTTATTTATTTATTTTTTATTTTATTGAACTACAAATGTCAATCAGACAGTTTCAAGACACCTTAACAATACAGATTCGATAAATTAATACATTGCAAACTGTTTTCATAATGTTTTGGTATTGTACAAGGTGCATACATGATATTACATTTACAGATATTATTTTAGCAGATATCTCTTATCAGTGAATTAAGAGTGTAGCTGCTTACTTATCTTATTTTTTATACCTGAATTATATCAAAAATTCAATAATTATTTTCCCAGTGGATGTCCGTAGTACTAGAAGCCGACATAATATCCTGTCCAACCACCATTAGTGCAAATCTTGCCTCTCATAGAATTATGTAGAAGCACAGTGTTATCTATCCCAACTGTACTGTCTATACACACACATCATGATTTTTTCTTTCTACACCCCTTCCTTTGTCTACACCTGTCAAAGGTGGGCACTCCATTGTCATTCAACTAACTTAGGTGCTTGAACTCAACAACACAATCCAACACAGTCCAGCATTCTACAACCATAGTGAATTATTCAAAGAAATTGTCGACCATAGCTATTTACAGCTCAGCTTAATATTACGGCCCCACGATGTATATTTCATTTTTATACTTTCTGCTGGATGGTTAAGACCTCGATAGATCAAGACCTATATACCAACACATGAACTTTATATTTCCTATGTGGTCAGTGAAGTCCTCTCAGGGTTTATCTTGTAGTCCTGTACATTATTCTGTAGTTCCTTTGTCTGTGTCATCCATGTGGATGAGTCACAGCCAATGCTTGACCAGTTTGCTCTCTGTGAGAGCTTCAACAGTGATTTTCATGGTGACCATTTTAGTCTCTCTTGACTCTTCTTTCTACCAATGATTCAGATGAAGTTGTACACCTCAAAAGCATCAAGTTTAAAAGCTCTACAAAAAATTAGAAGCTTAAGTGTTCAGAATCTATTGTATTTTTAAATTATTTTTGGCAGAACTTGGGATTGAACTCAGGCCCTTGCACTTACCAGGCAAGCGCTTATTTACTGAGCTATCTCTCCAGCTCCTCTGTTATATTTTTTAAAAGGCCAAAATAATAAGCCAAATACAAACTCTGCCTGGACTATTACTGAGGTTTACTTTTAGATATTACATACCCTAAGAAGCTGAAGTTCAACAAAAACATGTTTATAGGAGAAAGATTGAATGCTGTTAGTATCTAAACTCTATTATGGCCAACAAAAGTCTAGAAAGGAGGTCAGATAGTAAAAGGGATAGAATCTAAGGTTAACACGACAGTACTAGGAGTTAGCATTGGCATCACCAACTAGGATTAAAGCATTTTAAACAAAAGATAATTTTTTCTGGTCACAGCTGTCTAAAAAATAAGTCAGCTGAACAGAGGTACCAATTCGTAATCACCAAAGATGTTTAATGAAACAAGGGATAGAAACATGTCTTTATAGCCTACCTGTCCGAATTGGAAAGCCATGACTGCTTTTGCTCTGGTGCTCTCCTGTTCTAAAAAACAAAAAACAACAACAGATAATCTTAAGGTATACCCCCTTTCTAGAATACTTGATTTCCAATAAAATGTAGATCAGATATACTTAGTATCAATTGCCTGATGTAGATGATACAGGGAGAAAAACTGATCTCAAAAATTCAATAATTATTTTCCTAGTGGATGACTGTAGTACTAGAAGCTGACATAATATCCTGTCCAACCACCATTAGTGCAAATCTTGCCTCTCATAGAATTATGTAGAAGCACAATGTTATCTATCCCAACTGTACTGTCTATATACACACATCATGATTTTTTCTTTCTATACCCCTTCCTTTGTCTACACCTGTCAAAGGTGGGCACTCCATTGTCATTCAACTAACTTAGGTGCTTGAACTCAACAACACAATCCAACACAGTCCAGCATTCTACAAACATAGTGAGTTCCAAATGATACAGAGAACCTCCAACTGACATAGGGAAAAATGATCTTCTGACCTGACCTGGAAAAGTTCATGTTCTCTATAACTGAAGAATGAATTTTAGGAACAAACGGAGGTTATGAGCAGAATATATTTATTGAGGAAAAGAGAGCTCCTGTCCGAGACAGAGACAGGAGGGGAGCTCGAGCCTGTAGTCCCCAGGAAGCTGTCTCTTCTAAGGACTTTTATAGTGTAAAACCATGCGGGGCTAAGGTGGAGAAAATGGGAACTTGCTTAGGTGGATGTGGGGTGGGACAAGACTATGGTCAACCAATGGGATTACAAGCACCATTGCTCGGGTAAAATTTATTAAGTCCAGGACCAAATGGGGAAGCAAGTCACATAGCAAGTGGGCATGAATGTAGAACAGGACTTTATCAGATATCCATCCAGTAGTAGGCAGATTAACGATTCTTCTGGCTCCCTTAGGGTGATGATCAATCTCGGATGCCAATCTTTTAGGGAGGTCAGCATTTGTTTGATCTTTGGTCTTTAGGTCTGGTTCACAGAGGGACCATCTGTCCCTCCCAGTTGTGACGTATCTAGTCTTCTGTTTTATCTCCTTCAAGGGCCCAGCCCTGTCTGACTGCCTATGATATTTCTATCTATCTTGGCTGCCTGCAACATAGAGACATACAAAAAGAATACATTTAGTCACTGAGGACTTAGACAGATACTTTAATGTCACCATTATACCCTGGACGATCTTTGGTATTAAGTCAGAGGACTAATCCAGAAATGAATGTTGTAAACAGCAGGTGAAGGAAGGTATAGGTCAGTTGAAAGCTTGACCCAGTGTTTTTATAGCAAGCCTTTAAAAAGTAATGTAAAGAGAAAAGGAAAATATTGTAGTCAGAGGGACTATCAGTGTATTCAAAATAATTCCTTAATTTAATATCAAGATATTTAAAAGCAAATTGCATGCATAAATTGTCGTTGAGACCACTGTAAATTCCTTTAAAGACTTCTCCAAATACAGCATCTTTAACTGCGATGGAACACTCATCTCTGATAAAACAAAACACAAAAGGGGGATATGTTGGGAACCACAGAAGCTAGGAAATTGATCAAATGTGTGTAGGTGGGACTAGGCCTCAGTGCCTCAAGCAAACAAGCTACCTCCATCCTGAGATAAACATTCTGTCTGGTTAAAGTCAGCTATTAGTCGCTAGGCAACCTTATGTCACATGTTACTACCTTTGCAAAAGTATAAAGGACATTTTGTTGTGAAAGAAAGAAAAAACATACGTGTGTACACAAGATAGTTAGGATAGATACAGAGCTACTTTATCTTAGTTCATTGAGAAGAAAGGTTTGTACTAATATTGTTTAGATAAGATATCATGTCTGCATTTTACTAGGAAGACAACAATATACAACGTATTAATTATTGTAACTGCCCTACTAACCTGTTTTGAAACTGTTTCATTGCTATTTTATCTTTTTTCTCCTTAAAATGAATTTTATTTATTTATTTATTTATTTATTTTTGTCTTTTTGAGACAGGGTCTCACTATGCAGTTCAGGCTGGCCTTAAGCTCACTTTGTAGCTCAGGCTGGTCTCGAACTCACAACAATCCTCCTGCCTCAGCCGCCCAAGTGCTGGGATTACAGGCCTGCGTCACCACGCCCGGCTACTTAAAATGAATTTTAAAAGGGTTAGTTATAAGTTCTTTTCTGTCACGTTACAGTTTGGCTCCTTGCCCTCCCCATCTTTCCAGTTGAGGCATCACGATAAATGAAATAAAAGCCTGAGCACAATATTTGGTGTGCAATGAATTTTCTCTGTAAATCTGTAAATTAAACCTAATAACTGTAGTGAATTAGCACATGCCAGTTATTCTCATCTTTCCCAGTTTGTACACATGACTGATCACGGGAGTGGAGGTGGAATTAGAGTCCTGTAATTGTAAACAGCAGGTGAAGGAAGGTATAGGTCAGTTGAAAGCTTGACCCAGTGTTGAGGTCCTGCTGAGGCTTTAAACAACAAGAGCAGAAATGCACATCAGTATTACTGTGAACCAACCAAGCAATGTGTGAGGTAGTCAGGACAAACCTTGCTATGGGACACCCACTTGGTAGAATCACCTGCCAAAAATGACACAGACAATGGCCAGTTAAGAGCTCTTAAAAGGAGCAAAGAAAGAACAGTGGCTTGAAGAAAACGTAGATATGTTATTGGAGATTCTCTGTTTTTTAGACTCATTGGCATCCTTTAAAGTAGATTCCAACTTAGAGGATTTCTGTCAAATTTTGAATTGCAGCTTGGATCTAAATCTGGAGCAGACTATTTGTATCCTACTTTTATTCATAGAAAGATTACGTAAATTGGAACCACAGATTTACTCATTTGAACTAATGAGCGTTAAATTGGGAGCAAGCAAATGCCTCACCCACCCTACTCCTGATACCTGCCTTACTTTAAAGCTCCACCCTTGCCCCAGAGCTTCTGCAGGCCCGCTCTCTCCTCATTCTGCTTCATAGCTAAGGAACCATCTTTTCCCCTGTCAAAGGCTCATGCTTCCTCTGATGCTTGGGGAGGATTTCTTTCTCAGGATCCTGCTTCTTCTCCTTTTAAGTCCCTTCTGTCACCTATGGTTTTACTGTTTCTTTTAAAAATCTATTAAACCTTTTTGTTGGGCACTTCCTCTGTGTTTTTTATTTCCTATACTTGAAGTTTCTCCTTAGTTTTGAATTAAATAGTTTTACTTCTTATGTAGATGACTTCGGTCCTCTTGAATGCAATTTAAAAAATAAAGACAATTTAATCTAAGACTTTGTGAGGGCAAAAATCTAAGACTTTGAAAAAAGCAAGTTCCAAAGAGGCAGAAACAAGGAATTTTTTGTAGTTCAAAGAAATATTTATTTGCTGTATGTATTCTGAGATGCTTTCATTTTCTTCTTTCAACAAAAGCATTTCTCTCAAAATATAGTGTAAAGTATCCTACTTTTCCAGAGAGAGAGAGAGAGAGACAGAAACAGAGAGAGAGAAAGAGACAGAGAGAGAGAGAGAGAGAGAGAGAGAGAACTGCTTTCCTCTAATAGCATTTAAAGTTTTATATTTTTATGTATAGAACAAAAGCAGATTTGTGAATGTGTTTTAGATTAGGAAATTAATATATTTTCTTAAAATATACATAACCTTCCTAATGTAATTCTTGACTCATTTACCCTTGCCTCTTTTAGAAAGATTGTGTACGAGAAATCTATTACCTCTCTGTATATTCTTAATTGTACATTTTATTCTATTAGTTAATTTGTAGGTTCTGTTCAGCTACCACACTATCTACACTCCTCAAAGGAATTGACATTCTCCTTTTCAAATTTAGTTTTGATGAGTTTTATGTAACCAAAATAGATCTATTAAGAAAAGCCTGTTCTACTTTTAGAACTAGATTTTCTGGACTTGCATGTGTTAAAACAGGTATTTTATTTAATTAATTTAGAAATTAATTTTAAAGTTGAAGCTCCATTCAGGATTCTGAGAAAGTCTGAAGTTTCTCCAGTGCTTGCTTTCACACTGGTGTGGTTATTTTAGTGCACAGATGACCATACGACTACTGTGAACTTGCTGTACTAAGAAATACTTATTCCTTCCCTTTACCTCTTTGAGCTTTGATATTTTTTACTTGAGTGACCTAAAGCATCCTTGTATAATGTTTCAAACTTAAAGCAGAAAGGGCTCTTATTTTATTATTATTTTGTCAATTGTTTTTCCTTGTCAACACATCCAATACAAACACTTCTCAGATTAATAAAGCCATTCATTGATTTATTAAGACATTAAATAAAGTTTAACATTTAAACTTCATCCTTTTTAAGCTGTTTACTTAAGTCCGAGTGTGGTGGTGCATGCCTGTCATTCCAGCACTAGGGAGGCAGAAAACAGAAGGATCAGTCCAAGCTGTGTAGTGAGACCCTGCACAAAAAGAAAACCAAAAAACCCTAAAAACTTGAAGCTGTTTATTTAAATGTGTATCATATAAAATATATTTCGATAGATTTGTCTAAGTGTTCTCTTTGAACTTTATTTTCTCTGTCCAATCAGTGAGGGGATTATTATGAGGCAGCTTGTATGACCGCGCTCACACAGCTGATTGCTACACTCCAGCCTAAGTGTCTTCCTTGTACAATTAGCTGTTCCCTAAAATTTGTTCTTATAAAGCTTTAAAATAAGTTCCATAAATTCCTGTTTTCATATTTAGTTATTATTTTTACTAATGCAGTTCTCATAATTTGTTCTCCAAGTGCATGCTTTGAAATAGAGCTTTGCAGACACCCAAGAAGGGAATCGTGAGGTGTGATGATGGCGAAGCCCCACACCCACTGCAGTGTGTATTCCACAAGATGCAATAAATTTGCATAGCTTCTAATCAACACAAGCCTAAACTCGGGAGATGTGAATATCGCAATATTGTGCCTCCTCTGTGTAATTGCAATTACCCTCAAGCTTACTTTGCAACCAAACAAACAATTTTTAAATCAGTGTAACTTGTGAAAATCAGCATTTTCAGTCATCAACTAATTCATTTATCCTTTACTTTTAAAATCTCAACTGTATCTGACCTTCGGAAAATAGAGTTCAAGGAAGGAGGAAAGAACACGTGGAAGGAACACGTGTGGAAGACAATAGTAACATCTTTCATTTTTCTAAAAAATAAAAACGGCTAAATGTGAGAAGATTAGAATAAGTGTATTTGCAAGATACATAATTTTATTTAATAGATCAATAAAATATTTGTCAAAATAGTATACTTTATACATTGGGAGTGGTTCATTCTTCTTCAGAGAGATCCTAGGCTCATATAGAAACTATTTTGGCAAAGATGCTGTTTTAGTGGAAATAGGTAGCCTCACATTTCATGTCTTCCCACAAATGACACATGCTAGACTTTTGGAATTCACTTCCAGCATGTCATTGTGCTCTCTCTTAACGTTCTGGAACTTTCTTAACCTGGACCCCAACAAGCTACTTTCATTTATTCTAAGTCCTCTCTAAGAAAAATTTTTTGTTTTTCCTCAAATGACATATTTCTTTTTCTCCCTCATTAAAATCATGATCATTTAATGAGAATTTGTCATCCTTAATTATCCCAGCACTAGTCAAATTAAGCTAAATCAAAATTTTGTTAGTATCCTTGCCAAAATAAACTTATGATTTAACTGTTGTGAAGGTCTGAAAACAAATAATAATAGATTAATGATCAAATTAAATTCTAAGGCTTCTGTCTTGATGTCCTTCCCCCCAAAGCCTCATGTGCCCATAGGTGGGAGTGTTGAAGGTCACTGGATTAGAGTGGAAATGTGGATTAAGGGAGTGATATCCAAAGTAAGGGTGTGGATAATGAAAGTCCCACCCTAGATTTGATGGCACCGATCAATAGGATTATAACCTGGATGGAAAAGAAAAGGGCAGAAAGATGACAAGCCTGCTGCTGCCACTTACTGTGCACTGCCTTCTGCCCGTCACACCATGAACTGTTTCTTCATTTGCTGCCCCTCTCTTGTGGTACCCTGCCTTGGATCCAGCCAACTATGGACTACAACTTCTACAAACTATGAGCAAAAGTAAGCCTATCCCCCTCTAACTTTGGATGTTAGGTGTTTTATCTCTTCAATAAGTAAGGTAACTAAGACATTAGTCAAGTAAATAAGGAGTGTATTGACAAAATAATAAAGTAACAATCTCAGTATTATAGTAAACATAGCACTATTTGATATGGTGAACTCTGTAATACCTCCTAAAAAGTGAAGGGATCCTGCAACCAAAAGTTACATCTGTGTGGTCAAAAATGCTCCTGGGTATGTGAACGGGTAGCACCGGAGTTAGGAGGACTTGTTTGAGAAAGAGCAAGGCGATTCAATGCAGTGACTTTTCAAGCATTTTTCCCTCATGCATAACATTTTCTTCAAGTGAATTACGTTCAGAAAATCTAATATATAGTAGCTGAAAGCAGAACTGCTCTGACTGAAGGGAAAGAACGGGGCTCTGGAGTCCTGTTAATATGTCTTCCTGGTTTCCCTTTAGCCTCTGATTTAGCACATTCAAAATTGCTCATTTGCAATGAAAACATCTGTCATTTTGTTGACACATTAGTCTCTTACTCCCAAGGTAGAGATAGTTGCAATAATTCAGATTTATATCGGAGTTCAGGTATTAAGACAGGAAGGAATAAAGTGAGAATGTGCGAGCAGTCACAAAAACAAAACATAAAAGTGAGACACTGGAAAGAGAAGGGAAGGAAAAGCCTAAGAGGTTGCTGCAGTAATGAGTCTATCCATCAAGAAGAAAACAACTGTGTGAAGTAGAAAATTGGCAACTCAGAAGAAGATATGATATTGTATTTGTTTCTTTGTTTTAATATATAAAACAGGGGTTAAGGATGAGGTTTACTTGGATTGTTCTTTCAAGTTTCCTTTCTGAAAAATCTTGCGTCTATTCAGATGCATGCACTGTGTCTCCTTCCAAGACAGCCTAGGCCTTCACCACTCACAGAATGCAGAACACTAGCTATACAGTCAGCATAACACACAGTTTTCACCTTCAGAATGCTTCTAATGTCAGGGGCATGTATTACCTAGCTGTATTTTTAAAATATAAAATTAACTCTGGGTTAGTTGCAAAGATGTTTTCTAGTATCAGAGAAACATAATGTAATCCCTGTTTAGTCAGAAAAAGTGTGTATGAGGCAGTGGGATTTAAGTCAGTGACAGTAAAGTAGCAGAAGTTGGATTAAATTACGGGAAAATTTCCAAGAGAAAGAATGTGACAAGGCCCTAGCAAAGCGTCAATGTAGGTAAAGCATGCAGTGTTAAAACTGAGAGAGAAATTGTGAGACAAGCTCCCGAAAGCTGTTTACTTTATTTATTTATTTATTTATTTATTTATTTTTATTTTATTAAAATATAAATGCCAATCAGACAGTTTCAAGACACCTTAACAAGACAGATTCGATAAATTAATACATTGCAAACCATTTTCATAATGTTTTGGTATCGTACAAGGTGCATACATGATATTATATTTACGGATATTATTTTAGCAGATGTCTCTTATCAGTAAATTAAGAGTGTTGCTGCTTACTTATCTTATTTTTTTATACCTGAATTATATCAAAAATTCAATAATTATTTTCCTAGTGGATGACCGTAGTACTAGAAGCCGACATAATATTCTTTCCAACCACCATTAGTACAGATCTTGCCTCTCATAGAATTATGTAGAAGCACAGCGTTATCTATCCCAACTGTACTGTCTATACACACACATCATGATTTCTTCTTTCTACACCCCTTCCTTTGTCTACACCTGTCAAAGGTGGGCACTCCATTGACATCCAACTAACTTAGGTGCTTGAACTCGACACCACAATCCAACACAGTCCAGCATTCTACAACAATAGTGAGTTATTCAAACAAGTTGTCAACCATAGCCATTTACAGCTCAGCTTAATATTATGGCTCCATGATGTATACTTCATTTTTATCCTTTCTGCTGGATGGTTAAGACCTAGATAGAGCAAGACTTACATACCAACACATGAACTTTATATTTCTTATGTGGTCAGTGAAGTCTTCTCAGGGTTTATCTTGTAGTCTTGTACATTATTCTGTAGTTCCTTTGTCTGTGTCATCCATGTGGATGAGTCACAGTCAATGCTTGACCAGTTTGCTCTCTGTGAGAGCTTGAAAGCAAGTTTTCTCTTCATGTGACTCTCCCCAGGCACACTACAGAACTTCAATCCATTTCCTCTGTGGCTCCATAATCTCCTTGTTCAGAAAATTTGGAGCTTGCCTGAGTTTCATGATGTTGCAGTACAGATTCTCCTATGTCCTGAGTCTTTGCTGACCTTGAAAGGCTAGAGCCAAAATGTTGGCTGGCCTTGTGGCTCTTCTATTTCTCCAACTCTGACTTGTCATCACTAGCCATTCGTTAAATGCAAATAAAAACAACACTGAGATACCATCTCACTCCAGAAAGAATGGTTATCATAAGGAAATCAACCAATAACAAATGTTGGAGAGGTTGTGGGGAAAAGGGAACACTTCTCCACTGCTGGTGGGAATGTAGACTGGTACAACCATTGTGGAGGTCAGTGTGGAGACTCCTCAAAAGAGTAGGACTAGAAATCCCATTCAAGCCCGCTATCCCCCTACTGGGAATTTTCCCAAAGGATCTGGATACATTGTATCAGAGATATATGTATACCTATGTTTATAGCAGCACAATGTGTGATAGCAAAATCTTGGAAACAACCAAGATGTCCCTCACATGAGGAATGGTTGAAAAAGATGTGGTATTTCTATATAACGAAGCTGTTTACTCTCAGATCGCTGAATGGCACTGACAGGGACAAGGAGAGCCACAGAGTCATATTTGAATCTTGGAAATGCGACCGCATCGTGGAGAACTGATTCAGGAGAGTGTTTAGATGAGAGCAGGACCGACAGGTAGTATCACTGAAAAAGTTCTTACAATCTTCAAGGAAGGCAGATTCTCTGAAGATGAAGATGGAGAATCAAGATTCCAAAGATAGTGAGAAATTAGGTTGGACTTTGCAGTGATGGGTAAGCAGAACAATGACAGAGTAATGATTTGGAATGAGATCTTATGTACAGTGACTCTTGGCATGTTATCATCATTCTGCAAAAATCACTTTATCAATCTCATGTTTGTATTTTAATTTTATTTGTGGTGTTTTTATATGGGATTTTAAAATGTCAATGTCCTACTAAAAACTATTATTATTTCCTTTATGTCCTTTGCTTACAGTTTTGTATTTGCTTAAAACATCTTCTCTATATGCTTAGAAAAAGAGCATTTATTTATGGTTTTCATTCTGTTATATGATTTGTTTCTAAACAGCAAATGTTTGCCAATAGAATTTTGGGTTTTTATGTGTGTGTGTCTGATATAAATACAATGCAGGTATATATACATACATATAAGCACATAAAGATATAAAAGTATATCCAAATTTATTTTTCATTTTAAATAACTAATTACTCAGTAACTTCTATGTAATTTATTATTACAAGTCATTTGTATTTTGTGAAACATTTTTTGCAGTAAATATATTGCTGAGCTTGGCCCTATAATACAATAAAATTTAAACATGCTATTCCTGTGCAAATTTTAATAAATAACCCTGAAAATATTACACAAAAAAATCCACCAGTAATTATAAAATATGTTGAAACAGTTCCATGAAAATAAATCCAAAAGTAAGTGGGTTTTGGAATGTATAATTTTGTTCATTAATAAAACTACAGTTATTTGACTTACTGATTTTCAATGTAATAGTTTCTCAAATCTCATTAGTTTTCTCCTGAGGTTCTACACTTCTGTGTGAAGACTTGAAGTGCTTCATTTATTTTTGCTTCAGACAGAAAAACTTTAAATTCCTTTCACTTTGTCATAAAGCATAATTCTGTTGGCTTAAAACCTGAATTACTCTTTACTCTTTTATTGTAGATATTGTGAAGACCAGGAGTGTACTGTGAAACCTATCAAGTCTCATGAAAATATTAACATTTAAAATAAATTATCCTGGAGCAGGGTGACACCTGAGCAGTTGCCAGGCAAGCATAAGATCCTGAGTTGGTTTCCCTGTACCCTCCCCAAACAAAACATAAACTATACCCAGTCGCCAATAAAGATATCTCAGTGTAGTCAGACAAATCAAAGAGACTCACAGCATTGTAATTTTGTCAGAAAACTTGGCTTTTAAATGACTAGGCTTCATTCATTTTGAATTATGACCACCTTGGAACCATGCAGCTACTAATTGAAAGCATGGTTCTCCATTCCCATAGCTAGGTCTTGCCCATGTAGAAGTCTACAGCACTATAATTAGGACTTTTATTCTAAGAAAAACACTATTATAGACATCCTGCCATGCTTATGTTAGTATAATTGGGTGTTTAGATCTAAGGATCTTCATAATTTATTATAAAATTTTAATGTTAATAAAAGCAGCTGGAAGGAAGCACTGCTTGTCTCCTTGATTACACCACAAGGAGCAGGATCTTAATTTGAGCTTTTCTTCTGTATTTTTATAAGTTAATGAAAGCATGGACTTTTAGGTGGATAAAGGGATCGAAGAGCAGTAATACAGACCTTCCCCAGCACTGCCCATGACCTATATAAAGAAAAATTACAGGAGATGCAGTTAAATAAACAATAAATACAGCATTCGAGACTATGCAGTGGGAGGAAAGTGGCTAAGCTTAACTCCCACAGGAAAGAAGTGCTTGTGCTGTTGGTGTTCTTTTATCTACCTCCTACATACACACACACACACACACACACAGTGTATATTGAAGGCATCCTCTATGATGGCATGATGCCTGGACTGGCTACACATAACCAAGCGATCTGTTGAGGAGAGTTTATAAGTGCTGGGTCAGAGGGTGAAAGAATTGAAAAGCTTGACTGAGTCAAGGGGAGCAAACCACTGATGCTGATCCAAGTGAACTGAGCTCTCTTCCTGGAGTCTGGGAGGCCCTGTGTCCTCCATGGTGACATTTCAGTCAGGGGCTATCAGGTTAGGAAGACCATGTAGGCTTGCACACCTGACAGAAGGCTGGAAGATTTACACATTAGAGATACCAAGATACACAATTCCGAGGCTCTTACGGGAAATGCTTTAAAAAGGGAGGTTAAGGCCTATAATCAAGGCTAAACCTATCTAAAGTTATGTAAACTCAGGAGGGCGTTAAATCATTCTTGGTCACCTAATTTATGGATGGCTGGATTTTACCTGATGATGGTGAATTATCTGAAAGGCAAATGTTGTACAATCATTAAATATTGGGCCAGGGAAGTAGCTCAGTAGAATAAGCACCTGTCAAGCACGGCGTCCTGAGTTCAATCCACAGTACTGCAATAAATAAATAAATAGTTATTTAGAGGCAGCAGGAATGTACTGTATTTTTAGTATGTTTTAGAATGCAAGAAACTTAATCATCCAAAATTTATCAAATAACACTACTAAGCATTCCTATTGTGTACTTACTCTGTATCAGCCAGTTTTATTGCAGACAATAACTCAGGACTTTCCTTTTCTCAGAGGGACATATCTTGTCCAAGGTCAAGCCAAGGGTGGAGGAGCCCATTTCCAAACCAAGCTGTGACTCCAGGGATAGGATCTTGGTCCAGAATAGATGCTAGATGTTCATCAGAATATGCTAACAGAATAAGGAGATATATAGAGAAGGGTGTATTTTACTTTGTTGCTTGAAGTAATTGAAAGTTATTCAAAAGAAGGGTTAAGTGTATGCCACTACCAATATTGCACAAGCCCTAGTTTTGTTCTAATTCCTTCAATAATTTCACTTTTTATTAGCACATGTTTGCAGTCCACAGTAGGCACAATTATCATGGGGATTGTACCCATATGATAACGTGGCATAATTCTTCTTCATTTTGTTTTGTTTTGGTACCAGGAATTGAACTCAGGACCTTGTGCTTGCCAAGGAGGTGCTGTGCTGCTGAGCTATATCCCTAGAAATAATTCATTTTTGTCCCATTACCCTCCCTAATCTCTTGAACTCTAGTTTCTATTCCCATTTTTGAAAAGTTCTAGCCCTACTTTTTCTTCAGTATTTAAAACCTCCTTTTCTTTCCTCCTCTCTTACCCCAACTTTTGTTCCCATGTCTTTTTGCAAAAGATATTGCTATTTCCTATGATCTCTTTTTAAAAATTTGCTCCTTATTTATATTTTTGGTCTCTCAAAGAAGAGAAACAATGTGATATTTAAATATCTGCATCTGACTTATTTCACTTAACATTATGGTCCTCAAGGTGCATCCACTAACCTGCAAATGCCTCACATTCATCCTTTTTCTGGAAGAGTAGACCTCTAGCGTGTGTAACATTGCGTGTTCTTTAGGCATTCATCTGTTGATGGGCAAAATGGCTGTTTCCAAGGTTGAGCTGTGATAAGTTGTGCTGCTCTGAACATCGGCTTGCCCATATGCCTGTAATGGAATGGTTTGAACTCTTTCAGGAAGATTACTAGGAGACTATAGCTGGGTTAAATGGAATGTCTAATTTTAGTTCTTTGAGGAATCTCCATACTGATTTTCTTAGTGGTTGTGCTAGTTTATATTCCCACCAACAATATAGAAGGACTCCATTTCCCCTGCAGTCTCACAAGTTTTTGTTATTACTTGACTTCTTGAGAAGAGCCACTGTTTGTGAAGACAGTACCTAAATGTTGTTTTAAGTGCACTTCTCAAATGAGCAGTGCTGTTGAATATATTTTTCATGGATTTATTTGCATGTCTTTTGAGAACTATCTATTCATTTCATTTTCTCGTTTTGTTATTGTTTTAATTTACAGAGGGGGTCTAATATTCTTAAGTTCTTTATATATTTTAGAGGTTATATCTCTCAGAAGTAGCTAGTAAAATTTTTACTCTTTCTGTAGATGATCTCCTCAATCAGTTGATTCCTTTTCTGTGCAAAAATCTTTTTAATTTGATATAATCTTACTAGTATTTCATGGTATTATTTCTTAGGTCACAGGGTTCTGTTCAAATGTCCTTGCCTAGACTTATATCTTCAGGAATTTTCCAGCAGATTAAGTGATTTATTTTTCAGAAGATCAAGTGTATATTTTTGGTTCTTCAGTTGAAGATCAAATGTCTGGGGTTGTTTCTGTTTCCTCTAATAAATTTTGTTCCATTGTTACACATTTCTGTTTTTATATCATTAAGCTGCTTTTTTTTTAAATAACATGTGATGAATGATGTTGATATGTGTCTGGGGTTACATTAAAGCTATGCCTAAATTTTGGAAGTATGGTCATTTTGACAGTATTGGCTATCCCTATTTAGGAACACAGGATATCTGTGTTTTCTGATATCCTCTAACATCTCACTTTATAGAGTGATGTAATTTTCATTGTAGAGGTCTTTAACTTTCTTGGTTAGGGTGAGTCCTAATTTTTCTTGATGCTCCTGGAAATGAAAATGTTTTCCTAATTTCTTTCTCAATAGTTAGTTATTAATTTATAGAAATTGTATTGATTTTTCTGTGCTGTTTTTTCTTCTTCCTGTTACATTGCTGTATTTGGCTGTTAATTCTAGTAGTTTGGATGGAATTTTTGGGATCTTGAAAGTGGAGGATCATGTCACCTGCAAATACTGATACTTTGATTTTCTTTCTTTCTTTCTTTCTTTCTTTCTTTCTTTCTTTCTTTCTTTCTTTCTTTCTTCTTTCCTCTCTTTCTTCTTTCCTTCCTTCCTTCCTTCCTTCCTTCCTTCCTTCCTTCCTTCCTTCCTTCCTTTCTTTCTTTCTTTCTTTCTTTCTTTCTTCCTT
>PVKA01002830.1:0-118583 GCA_004027165.1 Ctenomys sociabilis
TTCCTTCCTTCCTTCCTTCCTTCCTTCCTTCCTTCCTTCCTTCCTTCCTTCCTTCCTTCCTTCTTTCTTTCTTTCTTTCTTTCTTTCTTTCTTTCTTTTTTTGTCTTTCTGAGACAAGGTCTTGCTATTCAATTCAGGCTGGCCTTGAACTCACTCTGTAGCCCAGGTGGGTCTCAAACTTGAAATGATTCTCCTGCCTCAGCCTCCTTCCTGAGTTCTGGTGTTATAGACATGAGTCACCATGCCTGGCTTCATTCTTGTTTTTAAAAATACTTCAGTTCCATATCTAAGAACAGATTTTAACTGATTATATCTTCCTGGTGATTAACATCTTCCTTATTGTAAAATGTTCTTTTAAATTTTATCTGATATGTTATGTCCCAAACATATCAATCTTATATATAAAGACTTGCTTTTTCACAGGGAAGAAATTGGCCAAGCAATGCCCGTGACTCATCCACATGACTGACACTGACAAAGGATCTACAAACTGCGGTACAGGGTTTTAGGGTAAATCCTGAGGGGATTTGACTGAGCTTGTCAAAAGTTACATTTCTTTCTTTTTTTTTTTCAGAATTGGGTATTGAATTCAGGCCCTTGTGTTTGCGAGGGAAGCGCTTATTCCCATGAACCACCTCCCCGGCCCCTGCATTTCTTATTATATAGGTCTTGCTTTATCCTGGTCTTAACCATCTAGCCGAAAAGTATAAAAATGAAGTATAAAAAGTAAAACCATATTAATATGCTGAGCTGTAAAAGGCTCAAATCAACAACTTCTCACATTGCCAGTACCATGGATAACTCACCACTATTATGGACTACTGGACTATATTGGATTATTTTGCTGAATTCTCAAGCACCTACAATATTTAAATGGCAATGAAATACCCATCTCTGACAAAAGTAAACAAAAAAAGGGGAAATTAAGAAAAAAGACTTGGAATGACTGAAGATAAAAGTATAGGAAAATATAAATCATTTTTTTTTGGGTTATTATTAGCATGACGTATCTTTTCCCATTCTTTCATTTTCAGCATTTTTGTACCTTTTACTAAAGTTATCTTTTTAATAAATAACACATATTTGTTTTTGAAAACTTAATGTGACAACCTTTACGTTTATGTATTCTTTTCTTCTTCTTTTAGTACAGGCTCTACAGAGTTGCACTACACAGATTGGACTCGTAGTGATCCTCCTGTTTTCAGCCTCTCAAGTGCTGGGATTGCAGGAGCCTGCCACCATGCCTCATCTCAATCACTGTCTCAGAGAGCCCTGGGGGTAGGGCCAGCACAGCATGCTGGGGGCTCGAACCCTGGTCCCTACACCTGCCTAAATAGGTGCTTTAGCCAGCTGAGCTATCTGGCCAGCCCTAACCTTTGTTTTTAAATTATAAGTATTTCCCTGTATGTAATTATTGACATAATTTGATTTATGTATATCATCTTACTGTATAGCTTTCCATCTTATCTGTTCAAAGTTCTTGTTTTTTTGAGACAGAATCTTTCTATACAGTCCAGGCTGGCCTCAAACTCTTGGCAGTACTCCTGCCTCAGCCTTTCAAGTCCTGGGATTACAGGTGTGCATCACCACTGCTGGCTAGTAGTTTTTCTTTTAGACAGGGTCTTGCTACATAGTTAAGAGTGGACTTGAGCTCATTATGTAGCTCAGGCTGGCCTTAAATTGAAAGTGATGCTCCTGCCTCAGCCTCCCGAGTACTGGGATTACAGGCATTCACCACCATGCCGGGCTCTACACTTTCCAAAAGTCCAACATAGAAAGAAGGAAAGGAGGGCTGGGGTGTAGATCAGCAGTAGGGTGCTTGCTCAGCGTGCTCTGAGTGTTGCTGAGCGTTCAAAGCCAGCCTGGGTTACACAGTGAGTTCAAGGGCAGCTTTCTCAACTATAGGGTGAGATCCTGTCCAAAAAAAAAAAAAAAAAAAAAAAAGAAAAGAAAGAAAGAAAGAAAAGAAAAGAAAAGAAAGTGCAGACTTATGCTTCTCATCTCCATAAATACCACAGCTCCTTCAGTGCCTTCTCTAGGACTCTCACTGGCCTTTTATTGTATCCTGTATATAGTTCTTTATACCAGAAATTGAGCTCAGGACCTCACAGTTGCCAGGCAAGTGCTGCCCCCTGTGCTGCATCCTCGGCCCATTCTCTGCATCTTTTGATCTTTTTCTTTATACCAGATCCTGGATATTTCTTTCATGTATTTATTCTAATTCATTAATTCTCTCTTTATCCACATCATATCTGTAATTTAATCCACTTGCTAAGTTTGTTTTTCAGCATTTATACTTTTTATTTCCAGAAATTATTTTTATTTATTTTTATTTTTCTTTCTTTTCTTTATTTTTTTTTATTACTTTTTTTGGCATAACATGGAGCATGCATTTTCTATCAAATATTGAGATACTACACTCTAAGTCTGTACAGAATATGAAGAGAAAAAAAATAAAAAAAATAGGAATGAACACTTACATATATTTACATAGATATTTAGAAATCCATCCATATACAGCATAGTAGCATTGTAGCATGACTGTCTTGTGACTTTTTTTGTCTTATTTTTCATTTACTACCCTTTAAAAAAGGGCAGTGTAGTAATAGCTGGTATGTCATGACAAGGAGTACATACTTAGAAGATCAGAATGGCAGGCGTTTGGAGTGTGACCCTTCTATTACACATTGTTAAATTCAGTGCAGTTGCTTGGTTCACAGGTATTAGCATATATAGTTAGTTGAGGTGGGACTCCTACCACTTAACTGCTAGTTTCAAAAATCTCCTGATGTTTCTCAGGATCATTGTCTTACCCATTTAGTGTGTATAAGTGAATGGTCTTGCCCCTGTCATGTTTCTGAGCGTTTCTCCTTGCCCTCTCCTCATTGTCCAATGCTCAAGTTCTCGCTTTCCTTTTAATTGTGTTATACATTTCTATTTGCAATTCTTCTTTCGAGACTATATGATATTTGCACATGTGGGTCTGGTTTATTTTGTTTATAAGTATGTCTTCGAATGGCATCCACTTAAATATGAAGGCTTCGAGTTTATCATTCTTTACCTTGTATTTTTATACAATGGAGTAATATTCCATTGTATAAAAATACCACATTTTTTTCAACCATTCTTCATGTGATGGTCATCTTGGTTATTTCCAAGATATGGCTATCACAAATTGTGCTGCTTTAAACAGGTACATATATATCCCTATGATATGATGTTTTCAGTTCCTCTGGGAAAATTCCCAGTAGGGGTATAGCTGGCTTGAATGGGATTCCCTGTCCTAGTTTCTTAAGGAGTCTCCACACTGATTTCCATAATGGTTGCACCAGTCTACATTCCCACCAGCAGTGGAGAAGGGTTCCCTTTTCCCACAACCTGTCCAACATTTATTGTTGGTTGTTTTGTTTATGATAGCCATTCTTTCTGTAGTGAGATGATATCTCAGTGCTGTTTTGATTTGCATTTCACGGATGACTAGTGATGTGGAGCATTTTTTCATATATTTATTCGCTTCTTTAATTTCGTCCTCTGAGAAGTGTGTGTTTATCTCAGATGCCCATTTCTGAATTGGGTCTTTAAATTTAGGGGCCCTGATATTTTTTAGTTCTTTATAAATTGCAGAGAGCAGACCCTTGTCTGAGTTCTTATGAGTTAGGATTTTTTCAAAATTTGTGGGTTGTCTTTTTACTTTGATGGTAATTTCTTTTGACGTGCAAAAACTTCTCAATAACAGGTGGTCCCAGTTGTTAATTCTTTCAAGTGTTTCCCATGTGATAGAAATTATTATTATTATTATTATTATTATTATTATTATTATTATTTTTGTGGAACTGGGGATTGAACTCAGGCCTTTGCTCTTGCCAGGAAACAGAAATTATTTTTTTTATTATTAAGAATTGCATGATACTTTTTAACAGTTACCTGACAACCATTTATAGTTATTTAAACATCTTCAGGATTCAAAGATTCCTGTGTTTAATACTTTAAGCAGTTTATAGATGGTCATTGAATGCTCTGCCTCTGATAGGTCTAAATAGGACTCCCTTGGGGACTTAAACCTGTAGCTAGCAACATCTTGCATCAGGAGCCCCTTTACATATATACTTGCTGATTTTGGTTTTGAGTTTATTTGTGTTTGCTCTGGATGTATGGAAATCTTTTTTTTTTTTTTTTTTTTTTTTTTTTTTTTTTTTTTTTTTTTTTTTTTTTTTTTTTTTTTTTTTTTTTTTTTTTTTTTTTTTTTTTTTTTTTTTTTTTTTTTTTTTTTTTTTTTTTTTTTGTATCTGAGGGAAGGGTCTACAGGGTGTTCAGGGTCTCACTACCACATCAGACTTGTAGTGATCCACCTGTTTATAGCCTCCCAAGGGCTGGGATTACAGACGCACTCCACCGCGCCTAGTCTCAATTGCTATCTCAGCGCGTCCCGGGGGCTGGGCCAGTATGGTAGGCTTGGGGATCGAACCCCTGGCCTCTGTGCCTGCTTGCAGACATTTTAACCAGCTGAGCTATTTGGCCCGCCCTGCTTTGAATGTGTGGTAATCTTGTGGGAAAACACTAGATGGAGATGGGTTTCTCCCTGGAGCATTCATTTTTGCATTTGCTAGGAATCGGAAGTACCGAGAGAGAACCTCGTGACTCAGCTTCACGTGGCGCCACCTAGTTCTGATGCTTACTTGTTACAGTACAAAATTTAGTCCAGCTGTCCAGTCTGTCATTGGCTTTTTTTGGTCCTTAAATCTATCTACTCCTTCCTTTTCACTACTGCTCACCATCTGCAATTTTTTTTTTTGGTATGTCTTTAGTACAGGGTCTCCAGGGTCTCACTACACAGATCAGACTTGTAGTGATCCTCCTGTTTTCAGCCTCCCAAGCATTGGGATGGGCGTGGTGATGCCCCAGTCTCAGTCACTGTCTCAGTGCACCCTGGGGATGGGGCTGGCATGGCATGCTGGAGATTGAACCCTGGCCCCTGTGCTCTGCCTGAGCAGGAGTTCTAGTCTGCTGAGCTATCTGGCTGGCCCCATCCTGTATTTTTAAAATCTATTTTTGGTGGACATATTCTGGTGATTTCCTTTCAGAAATGCAATAAAGGACAGTTTGTCGAGGATCTACTTGTTTTTTTTTTTTTTTTTTTTTGGGTGGAAGAAACATTTATTTATGTATCTTTTGTCTTTTTGATTCAGGGTCTTACTGTGCAGTTCAGGCTGGCTTTGAGCTCACTTAGTAGCCCAGGCTGGTCTTGAACTCTAGTGATCCTCCTGCTTCTGTCTCCTGAGTGCTGGGTCTAGAGGCTTGCACCACTACGCCTTGTTAGAAGAACCTTTAAGAACATTTAGTTTCTCTTACTGTCCGCAACAGAAATCCGAAGCCTTTCGTTTATAGCAAAGTTTCAAATATTTGCGATTAGGTCCTTGGATGATTAAACAAGGTAATTTGGATCATAAAACACATGTTAGTCGCTGCAATCCAGTCGCGCTCCTCCGAGCTCCAGTTTTATGGTCTCTGCATCCACTTTATCTTGCATGAGGAGTGTAAACTTGCCATGGAAGGCTAGATTTAGAATGTTCAAATGAGCAATTATCTCTTAACACCAACACAAGTCATGCATACAATTTGGCAGATTGAAGATTACATACAGAGGAGACTTGAAGTTCCTTGCAAAACAAATAGAGCAGGAAGAACACTCTGAATGAAAGCCAATACATTCCCTCTCTTTAAAAAGGTAAAAAATAGCACAAGAAGCAATGATGCAAAGGAGCTTGACAGTCTTTAAGGCCTTATAAAAATTCTCAAACTTTTAAATTTCCAGAATATAGAAGACTTTTCTGTAAATATAGCAGCGTGTAAAATTTGTTTTCAGTACACCAGGTTGGTTCTGTGGAAGGTTCAGGCTATTTCTGGATCCTACGCTTGAGAGCTTGCATGAGGTGATTGTGTAGGGTGGAATCACTGGTGCGTGCGCTACGGACTCATCCTAAATGATCTCAGAGAAAACAGGAGCTCAGTGTTCCACTTCTACATTGCGTAACCCACAGCATTGTTGCCACACATGTCTATCAACCCAGGAAATGCCATGTCCAGCCAAGGAGCAGGTGAGGGTGTTGGAAGGAGGCCTGCAGAGGTGGAAACTGTGGGTGAGACTCTGAGTTACACCGGCTCTTTCTTGACAAATAAACAAGCTCAGCAGTGCAAAACCTTGATCCTGCTCATGTTTATAGAGACCCTTAAGTTCTCCTGAAGTGAGACTTAGGTTCAGGTGCCTTCTTGGCATCTGTTACTGCAGTCACCATAGCCCCCTTGACTGGCACCCTAGACCCTTGTGTCTTGGCACAAGGTCCTTCATGCACGTAACATGCTCAAGGCCCAGTGCCATCTGTTAAAAGCTGTCTAATCTACAGATTATTTATTTCTTTGGAAAAAATACTGCCTTTCAAATGACTCAGCCATTTTCATCCTTAGAAAGCACTGAATTATTCCCTTCATATACCCTTGAATGAGTTGATGCATGTTCTAAAGCCAATACCTGGCAAGACAAAGTAGAAATAGAAAGAAACCTTCACTGTGGTGACCCCCCTGGGGCTCCTGATCAGCCCTCACTTGAACCTTGAGCTGCATTTTCAGTTATGTGGACCTGTGAATTATTTAGATTCTAAAAGATGAATTGGGGACTGGCCAAATAGCAAGCAGGTGCAGGGGCCAAGGGCTCAATCCTCAGGCCTGCCGTGCTGGCCCTGCCCCGGGCTGTGCTGAGAGGGTGGGCAATTGAGACTGGGCGTGGTGGTGTCCGCCTATAATTCCAGCTCTTGGGAGGCTATAAACAGTCGGATCACTGCTAATAGAGTCTGACCTAGTAGTGAGACCCTGAACAGCCTGTAGACCCTTCCCTAAAATACAATAAATAAATAAATAAATAAGCGAATAAATAAATAAATAAATGATGAATTGAGGCTTTGGTTACAGAGGGTTAGAAGAATTTTAAGGAAAACATCTCCTATTTGAATAAAGATAAAGATCAATAATCTCTGACAGAAAACAAACTTCTAAACACTTGTTCTAGGGAAACCAAGTCTATGAAAGTGTACATTTATAAGCAAGTAAATGCTTGCAATTGCTTAGTTAGTATTTTTTAGGCAAGTGCTTATTCCACTGAGCCATCTCCCTGGCCCTGGTTCCTCTTTTGCAGACGGGTCTCGCATGCAGTTCAGGCTGTCCTTGAACTCACTTTGTAGCTCGGGTGGTCTCAAACTCCCATCGATCCTCAGTCTCCCGAGTGCTGGGATTACAGGTGTGTGTCACCACACCAGGCCTCTAGCATTGTTAATTGCTGAAATCTGGCACATGAGCAAAACATTTCCTGTTGTCCCTGACATTATTCTATCTGCTCCCAAATGTCACGGTGGGGACAACACAGCTACGAGTTTTCCAAGGAGATGTTTCACTTTTTATCATCAGCTGGGATGATTTTATCATCACGAAGAAAAGATGATTCAAGCCACAGATGTGCAGAGAAAATGAACCCATGAGCTATGGTGGACAGAAAGCGCTGCACACGACCCCACCAGGTCACCCTGACAGAACTGTAGTGCCCATTTTTGTCCACTGGGAGGCGCTCCAAGCCCATCTCTGAAAACTTCCACTCTAAATTCTTGATCTCAGAACAAGAGCTTCCAATCTCTTGTTCATGCCTATGAGGGATTTTGAAGTGGGTAGAATTAAAAGTGTGTTTACATGGCTCTGGAGAAATGAAGCAAAGCCGTTTTGGTATCAATTCCTACGGGGCTCGCAAAACCTGTTCTAATGACATTTACAGACGCATGAGCGATGTGCTACATTAGCAGACAAACTTCCCCTAAGATCTGTGAGGGTCTCCATTATACAGAGGATGGAATTATCTCGAGATCCTATAGTTCTCACTTAATGCTGAAAGACAAGCTGATGGAAAAATCACAGCCTGCTTCACTGGGCAGCACAATTCGAATTACATCCTGGGAAAACTGCGTTTTAGGTAAATATGTCTCAGCACATTTTCAATCTCTTTATCTCTGTTTCTGGGTAGAAAATCTTTTAACATCTCCAATGGCCCTGTCCCCACCCCAAGGCAGCAGTGGAGAAAGTCGGGACAGCGCTGCTCGAAGCACGGGGTGAGTCTCTACAGAGTGGCCTGTACTCTTTTAATTCTCCTTTTTTCACTTTGTCGTGACCTTTACCCCACGGTTCACTACCAAACGGGACGGGAGGGGGCGCTGGCGAGCGGCGCAGGAGCCGGGGTCTGTTGAGCCCGCAGCTCAGTCCTCAGCGGCTCTCGCTGGGGCTGAAAATTATGTTAGAGCCCGTGCATCTTACCAAGTCGGATAAGCTTGACTTTCACCTTTCCCATTAACGTAATTTATTTATTTATTTATTTTGGCAGAACCGGGGATTGAACTCAGGCCCTTGAGCTTGCCAGGGAAGCGCTTATTACCCGGCCCCAACCCCCAACATAATTTAGACAATAAAGTGGCATTTTAGGGCTGGCGTGTTTCTGCCAACAAGATTTTCTTCTCTTTGCTGTGCTCGGAGAGGTACCTATCCAGTTTGGGATCATCCCAAAGGCATATGTATGCAAAGTTAAAAAACAATGGCGTAGACCTACATGGAGTTTATATCAATTCTAGAAAAGCAAAACAGGGGCAGGGGAGATGGCTTGGTGGAATAAGCACTTCCCTGGCAAGGGCCTGAGTTCAATCCCTGGTTCTGAAAAAAAAAAAAAAAAAAAGTAAAATAGCATGTTTAGAAGGTTTATCTGGCAGTTAAAGTATAAGATGGCATCTTTGTCAAAAGCATTCATTTTGGCTATTTAAAAAACTCTACCCTTCATTCGTGTTAGAATGCTTTTACTCTAGAAAATGTAGTGTTTACATAGATCCAAACATTGATATCAGACTATTGCTAGCTTCATTTTTTTTTTTTTTTTTCCTTTTGAGACAGGTCTCACTGTGCAGCTCAGGCTGGCCTTGAGCTCACTTTGTAGCCCACGCTGGTCTTGAACTCCCAGCGATCCTCCTTCTCTAGCCTCCTAGCTATTTTCAGTTTTGTGTTATGCTTCTAAAAAATATTTTGTTGTGAGTGTGTTTCAATGACACCAAACAGTTTTTTAAATTTTTTTTTCTGGCGGAACCAGGGATTGAACTCAGGCCCTTGCGCTTGTTGGGGAAGCGCTTATTCCACTGAGCCATCTCCCCGGCCCCAAACAGTTTTTATAAAGCATTCAGTGTCAGCACTTTCACCAATGACTGACCAGAGAAATGGTGTCCAGATCTCACTATTATAAACAGCAAGATTAACATTCTGCACACACATTGGCATCTGCTCTCTGCTTAGCCCCTTATACCTTTTTATTCTACTCTTTCTTTTTCTTTTTTGGCACTGGGGCTCAAAGTCAGGATCTTGTGCTTGCCAGGCAGGTACTTAAGCCACTGAGCTGTCTCCCCAGCCCCTCTTTTTTTTTTGAGACAGGGTCTCACTATGAAGTTCAGGCTGGCCTTAAGCTTACTTAGAGCTCAGGCTGGTCTCGAACTCACAACAATCCTCCTGCCTCAGCCTCCCGAGTGCTGGGATTACAGGAGTGGGCCACCACGCCCGGCTCCCCAGCCCCTCTTATACCTTTTATTTTTTTATTTATTTTGTGGAACCGGGGATTGAACTCATGCCTTTGCGCTTGCCAGGGAAGCGCTTATTCCATTGAGCCATCTTCCCAGCCCTTCTTATACCTCTTAAATTTGAATTTCTTTGATTATGAATTGGATTTAATATTGTAAAGTCTTTCAAAGCAGGTCAGTTTTTATTGGCGACCTTGACCTTACAGCTGGTGTCCGGTAGAATGCTGAGCACATACTAGAGGCCCAATACACATTGATTGGATGAACATAATAATAAAAATTTATCAGTAAAACATTTGCATTCCATGTTTTGTGAAATGATTTTTTTTTTCTTTTAACAGAAATTGAACTCAGGACCTCATACTTGCCAGGCAGGTGCTGTATAGCTGAGCTATCCTCCAGTCTGTGAATTGATTTACATGTAATTCATTTACTTATTATTGTGTTGCTTCTCTTTTTCTTATGATTGATAAGCTATGCTTGATATAATAGGAATTTAACTTTCTTGGCTAGGGATATAGCTCAGTGGTACAGTGCTACCATTTTCACAGCTCTGGATTTAATCTCCAGTCTATCTGTCTCTGTCTCTGTCTTTCTGTCTCTCTCTCTCTCTCCCTCTCCCTCTCTCTCTCTCACACACACACAGACACATGCACACTTTAAATTTTTTTTCTTTTTATTTGTCACAGACTTTATACCTTCCTCTCTCCAAAACAAGACACGCATGCATGTTTGGCTGTGTTTGGATTTCTAAAAGTTAAAACAAACAAAACAGCCCATGGCAGCATCTGCAGGGTACTCTACCACATACATAAATTAATTTGCAATAGGTTATAATCTGCAGTCTAAGATTAGGGGCTTTTTTTTTTTTTTTTTTTTTACAAATTTTGCACAGAGTATTTTTCTTTTCTTTCTTTTCTTATCTACCAAAAGTTTTTCTTGGACTTGAAATTTTTTCTTGAGGCACAAAATCCAAGGATACTTCTGTTTTACCCTTAGTCTGACAAACCCTGGCTCACACTAGGGAAAGATCAATCAACTCTGTATTTCACAAACAATTACCCACTTGCCTTTCCTTATTATTAAAGACTTGAATAGCACTCTCTTCTTTCCTTCCTCATTTCCTTCCATTTCTCCTTTTGTTTGCAGCACCAGGAACCAAGCCCAGGGCTTCCCACATGGTGGGCAGGTGCTTTGCTCTGAGCTATACCCCAGGGCTTCTGAATTGAACAGTGTAAGAAATTCAAACTTCACAAACTTGGATTTGGAACTAGTTTTCTGGGCTTTCATAATAAAATACCACAAACTCTCTGGTTTCCATGGCAGAAACTTGAATTCTCACTGTTCTGGGGACAGAAGGCTGCAACCACGGTTTCTGCAGGTCTGGCTTTGCCTGAGACCTCTTTCCTTGGTCTGCGTATGGCTTTCTGGTGGTGCTCACAAATGACCTTTAATCCACTCCCCTGTGTGGTCAGGTCCTAATTTCTTTTCCTCACAGGGACACCAGTCAGACTGGACAACAACCCTCATGAAAACTTGACTATCAAGGCTGGGTTTAGGGGTGGTACACACCTATAATCCCAGTCCTGGGGAGGCTGAGGCAGGAGGATCATTGTGACTTTGAAACCAGTTTGAGCTCAAGGCCAGCCTGAACTGCATAGCGAGATGCTGTCTCAAAAGAAACAGCAATAGGAACAAAACCTTCACTATAACTTAATTACTTCTGTAATTGCTCCCAGATTGCAGCCCTGTGAATCTCAGAGCATAAACCTACTTACGCATTATCACAGTTCAGTGGATAACAGGTAATGAACGTAATGAACGGAGAGAGTAAGCCTTCCATTTCTTTGTGTAAATATTACCTGAAATAAAAGTGTGGTACTGAGGTGCAAACTGTCTCAGGGAGTGTCACAGCCTCTAAGTCTCAACCCCAGCTGGACAAGAGTTCACCTTCTGTGTGCTTTTTCTTAGGTGAGGCCTGAGGCCTGAACCAACAAAACAAAAGGAAACAAAACCAAATGAAACGAAACGAAACAAAACAAAACAAGGCAACCGTGGTGAGCTCACAACTGACTCTTCCTTCTACTCAGAAGTGACAGAAGCCACTTGGAATTGTTGAAACGGAAGTGATAGCAAAAGCACAAAGTGATTGCTTTTGGGCCACTCGCTTGCCCTCTGAGGACGCCGAGGGAGGTGGCAGGGAAGAAGAGAGCCGGCTTCACCGGGCGCCACGCGCGGCCACCCTTCGTCCTGCGAGCCTCACCGAGTGGCCGGAGTCTCTGTGGACCCTGGCTCACCGCTGACCTCCCTCGTCTGCCCGCCCTTTGCTCGGTGGACAAATATTTGTGGAAGCGAGGTTTGCTGGGGGACGAGTCAGGCCGGGTTTGTGCTTTCGTGGGGTTGGCCCAGGAGGAGGAAACCGACGCAGCGTCAGGACTCGAGCCCGTCTGGCAGCCGCGGACGGACCCGAGGCCGCGCGCCCTTGCGCCCCGCTCCAGGGGCTCAGACGGCCTTCGAGAGTCGCCAGCTCGATGGAAGCTCCGCTGGGCCCCGGGGGGCAGGCGCCCCTGTGGAACACAGACCCCTCGCGCTCCCCTGCGTCCTCCTGCTTCTTTCCTGTCTCCTCGGAGCTCCTCGCGGCTCCCAGCAGCGGCCTGCGCTGCGCTGGCGGATGCGCTGCATTTCTCTTAACTTTTTGGGTGTAGAATTGGCTTGGAATATTTGCCATTTGCCCGAGTGCGTGGAATGAAATTCTCGTAGTCATATCCGCCCCTTGGAAGAAGGCAATTGCATAATGAAGAGGTGGTGTTTGCTTAACGCACGCTCACTACAATGACTATATTTTTCCTCCTTGAAACTAGTCATTGTTGCATATTTAATGTAGTAATTGAAGGTTGGAGGCCTTTTGTAGTTATATGGAAACAGATTAGTCATTTTATCTTGTGAGTTTTTCTTCATTCTTCAGCGGGAATGATTAACCCCTGACCTCAGACCAATTACCCAGTTTTTGCCGAGTTCTTACTTGGTGATGTCAGAGATCTCAACAAGGAAAATAGTCTTTCCTTGGCCCACACGCTGTAAATATCCTCTGTGTTCGCACATCTAGACTACTTTGTTGCAGTTCTGGAGTCTCTAGTTAATTTAATTTAATTTAATTTATTTTATTTTATTTTATTTGGGACAGGCAGTACAGGGTTTACAGGGTCTCACTGCCTAGATCGGGCTCATAGTGATCCTCCTGTTTACAGCCTCCCAAGAGCTGGGATTACAGGCGCACGCCATCACACCCAGTCTCAGTTGCAGTCTCGGCGAGCCACAGGGGCGGGGCCGGCACGGCAGGTCCGGGGACGGAACTCCTGGCTCCTGAGTCTAGTTTATGACCCCTGCTCACACCGGTGCCTGACGTTTGCGGTGGTCGCTCTACGCGGTCACCCAGTTGTCAGGGGAAGGCTGGAGGGTGAGGGGGGCAGCTGCTGCAGAGGAGCAGGCAGTGCGGCTGGGGTAAGGGCTTAGCAAGTCAATGAATTCGGGGTCCAAGCGGAGCGGCCACCCGGCGTTTTGGTATCCGGAACCGGAGGTTCCTGTCTTTGCTGGCTTTCAAGTTAGGTGCTTTGGAGCACAAAAGAATCCGAGCCTCCTCCCCTTATCTATCCTGTCCCTGTTGGAGCTAGGAGCGCAGGCTTTATCTCTCCTGTGAGCTTTTTAGCACAGGCAGTACAGGGTAATTTCAGCTCATGAGATTTCAGCTCATGAAATCTCAGTTGCCAGAGCTGAACCACAGGACAATCGCAGCACATTCCACAAAGCACCTCTTTGAGAATTAAATGAGATGGTACACGGGAAGCACGTGGCATGTTTTAAGTACTCAGTAAATGTTAACTATTGTTATTAGCGACACACTCTTATTATAGGGATGGTACCTTTTCTTTATAATAATTTTATCCCTTTTTGCTTGTCTTTATTTGAACAAGCAAAAGGAAATAACAAGACAAATAAAAGGAAATAAAATTATGCATACTCCTATCATCCAAAGACAGAGATAATCTATTCCCAATCATTTTCTCTGTATATATTATCTCATGAAATTTGATTTCATTATATAGTATCTATTATTAACATTGTACATCTTGTGTAATCGTCTATAATATTGCCATGACTAGTTGGATAGAATTCTGCTGTGGAGATGCACTGTACCGTCATTTATCCTGCCAACTTGCTTTTGTTTGACACTTAGGACCACTTCCAAGTTTTCATTATTGCAGAGTATTGCAATAAATATCCTTATGAAAACTTTTTTTTTTTGCACATACCCATGACAATTTCCTTAGACTCAATTACAGAAACCGGTGCTGCTGGGTTGAATACATATGTGAGCTGTTAGGGCTGTGGATCTTTCCCAGCCAATGAGCCAGGAAGCAGGAGGTGGAAATTTCTGCTTTTCTCAGCAGAATGCAAAATACCTGTTGCTCTGCACTCTCATCCACACCAAAGGAAATCTGGTTCTTTGCTTGCTTTCTTTCTTTCTTTCTTTCTTTCTTTCTTTCTTTCTTTCTTTCTTTCTTTCGTACAGGGTCTCACTATGCAGTTGAGACTCGTAGTGGTCTTCTTGTCTCAGCCTCCCCAGAGCTGTGATTACAGGCCTGTGCCACCACACCTGGTTTTGGGGCCAGAACAGTGCGCCTGGAGTTCTAGGCCTGGCACGGTATGTAGTACTAGATTGAACTTGGGTCATTGCACTTGCCAGGCAGGTGCTTAGATCGCTGAGCTATCTCCCCAGCCAGAAGTGCGGTTGATGATGCAGATTTCCACTCAGGTGCCTGCTCCTTGCTGAGTGCTGCTATGTTGTGTGGGGGCGTCCCCCAAAAGTCTATGTGTGAAGGGCTTGGTATTCAAGGCAGTGCTACCAAGAAGTGCTGTGGACCTCTAGGACCTTTGGCTTTGGCTTTGAGGTTTCTCTGCCTTGGATCATAAGAAAAATGAACTTTTTTCCTCTTATCTACCCTGTTCTAGCACAGCTAGTACAGAATTGTCTAGTAAAAGTAGAATCGAGTGTGCTGAGGGGGTGGTCTGTAGATCATTAGGGTCATTGCCCTTAAACAGAACTGTGGGACCCTTTGTGCCCTCTTCTGATCTTCCTCTTTCTTCCTGGCCTGGGCATGAGTAGTTTGCTTCAACACGTGCTCCTGCTTTCAGGTGCTGCCTTATCTGAGGCCCCGAGCATACACCCCCCAACCCTATCCTGGAGTGCATCCTCTGCAGTGATCTCAGTTGTTTTGCTATAGTAACAGCTACTGACGAATGCTGTAGCTCAGCACCATTCTAGGTGTGAGAACACAGAGAACAAAGAGGATAAAACCTTCCTGTTTCTATTGAAACCCATGCTGAATGTATTAAGGTGAGGTGGTTTCTATGGAGGAAAATAAAGTAGGATAGGCAGAGAGAGAGAGAGAGAAAGAGAGAGAGAGAGAGAGAGAGAGAGAGAGAGAGAAACAGAGACAGAGAGACACAGAGAGAAAGAGAGACAAAAGAGAAAGAAAGAGAGAGAGAGAGAGAGAGAGAGAGAGAGAGAGAGAGAGAGAAAATTGTGGGTTGGAGGGAGATGAATTCCACAGCAGACATTATGAAAAGTCTCATGAGCAGGTTAATTTGGACAAAGACCTGCAGGGGGTGGGAAACTTGGCTCAGGGACCCTGAGGGGTGAGGTTTCCAGAGAGCAGGGCAAGAGCAGAGGTCCTGGAACAGAAAAGATGGAGCCCGATGCATGAGGAGGAAACGGAAGGCCAAGAGTTCAGGAATCGATGGGGCTGAGATGTGGTCAGTGATTTTGTCCTCCAGAGACCATCACAGGGTATCCTTGTCTAAACTAAGTCAACTGCAAGGCTGGCAGGATCCACCTTCTGGGATTGCCTTGTCTGTGTGGCTTTTTATGGACTGAAACAGAAGTCCTTTGGTGCATACTGCCATATAGAAAATGGGGATTAGTGGGCTAGGCCTGAGTGGGAGCAGGGGTGCCGAGAAATGAAGGGCCTTCTGCTGAGAGGCAGAGGGAAGTCAGGGATTTTGACTCCTGCGCTTCAGTAGGATGCTTTTGGTACACTGTGGTGAGGAAATCTGTAGGCCCAAGAGCAGTACTGGGGAAGACCGGGCTTGGGCCTGAGGCCTGAAGAGGCCTCTGAGACCTCCACGTGGGAGAGTTACAGGAGCGAAGGGGAGAGGAGGGGGTGAGTGCGGGAATCTGAGGTTCAGGGAAAAGGTTCAGCCTAGAAGGAGCCAGCATTGGGTAGGTGAAGTCTATCTATCTATCTATCTATCTATCTATCTATCTATCTATCTATCTATCTATCTATTAATGAGAAGGATTATAGTGTGTGGATAGGAATGATCCATCAGAGAAGGAAAGCTCTGGTGATGTTGGGCAAGGAAGAATCACAGCTCTGTGGCCTGCGATTAGGTAGCAGAGGTGGAGTCAGTGCACAAGGGAGGCCCTAGGTGAGGCTGTAGTCATTCATCCAGGTCACAGGAAGGGAGGTGGAATGGGGTGGCAGGATCTTGTGGAAGTTTTCTTCAGTTCGCTTCTTTCTTTTCAGTGAAATAAGGGGCAGATTACCAGTTAAGGAGGAGAGAACCTGAAGAAACACACTGAGTTGCACTGAGAACAACGCTTGAGATGCTGTGAGGGATGGGCTGGCGTCGGGGACACTGACAGGCGCAGACCATCGCAGGTGCGCTGGAGAGAGATGCTGAGGACCAGAAGGAGGAGCTATGGCCAGACACAGGCGTGCTGTGCAGGTGCACAGCCCTGACCTCACTGAGGGGGGAGGTGGGGCAGGGAGGGACCCAGGACAATACTGTTGTGCAGAGCATCTTAGAGAGGCAGCTGCAGTTGCATCAGCTGTCTCCAGAGGAAGACCTGTGAGTTTTTATTAGTTTGACTCACACAATGAAGGCTCACCAGAGCTCTTCTTTTCTAAAAATCCTAATATTCTGGTAAGTTTGACTTTACCCTATCATGATTAAAAATAGCACAGATAATGCTGAGAAGCTGTTGCTGGCCACCCCTGGGCTCTGAGAGTACAAAGTATATCCTCATTTTGCAGATGCAGAGCACTGAAGGTCACTGCAGCTAATCACATGCTGGGGGAGGGAGACCTGAGCCAAACCCAGCTTTTTAGTTTGGAATACTGAAATGTACTTTACGTCTTAGATTGTAGAGCATGAACTAAATTTTGTATCATAATGCCTAGGACAGAACGTTATGCAAATAGGTACTTAAGAGATGCGTTTGACAATGATTCTGCATGATACATTAATTGCCATTGATTATTAAAAAAAAAAACCCTTCTAAATATGTATAAAGGAACTTACAACCTTGGCAGCCTTTAGTCTAGCTGCTCCTAGAAAAGTGGGTATTTGTTGTGTCTGACATCTTTGCTATAGTGAAAAAAAAAAAAAGAGACAATCCCTTTATTTATTTTAAATTAATTTTATATTTTATTTATTTTTTTCTTTGTTCTCTTGAGACAGGATGTCACTACGCAGTTCAGGTTGGCCTTGAACTCACTTTGTAGCTGAGGCTGGCCTGGAACTCAGCCATCCCCCTGCCTCAGCCTCCTGAGCGTTGGGATGACAAGTATGCACCACCATGCCTGCCAACAATCTCTTCAAAGGACTGTCTTATTAAATTTTAGAAAGGATGTTTATCTTTCATTTACATCTAACTCCTAAAAGTATTGGACACCAGGATTTCATTACTACACTAAAAAAAGTTTGCTATTTTGGTTACCCTTGTTCCTGAAATATGACAGCTTTCTCTAAAAAAATGAACAGTGGCAAATACTTGCTATTTTTTATTCATTGCCTTTTTGGGGGGTGGTGGGTACTGAGAGTCTGACTCAGGACCTTGCATTGGCCAGGCATGTACTTATGCTGCTGAGCTATATCCAGAGTTGATTGATTGTGTCAATTTGAGTAAATAATGCCCAACTAAGCTGGCTCAGCATAGCCCTGGGTGTGACCACCTTAGGCAGGATTGTGGCCTGAATGCTATAAAAGGGAAACAAAGAAGGAAAGCTGGCTTCTGTTTTTCTCCTGAGGACTTCTGTTCTCTATTTTTACCTTGGATGTCATCTCCCATCTTCCGGTGGAGACTTCAGCCTCTAGCACTGACCCTTCAGCCTTTGGCCTGATGTGGATCCGTGTGGGACACTGTGCTCCAGGCTTCGGTCTCCAGCACACACACAGCCACCTGCACTCTCCCTCATGGAATTCTGTGGGTGGCC
This sequence comes from Ctenomys sociabilis, assembly GCA_004027165.1. NCBI lineage: Eukaryota > Metazoa > Chordata > Mammalia > Rodentia > Ctenomyidae > Ctenomys > Ctenomys sociabilis. Next base: position 17,921 of record PVKA01002830.1, read on the forward strand.
CTTGTAAGCCAATCTTGTACATTCTTATATACTTGTGTATCTTGCATTAAGTCTGTCTTCTCAAGTAAGCACTGATTGATACAAATATTCCTTTTTTAAAAAAATGTGTTTAGTACAAGGTCTACAAGGGACTCACTACACAGAGCAGACTCGTAGTGATCCTCCTGTTTTCAGCCTCTCAAGCACTGGGATTACAGCTGTGTGCCACCATGCCCAGTCTCAATCACTGCCTAAGCAGGCTCTTTCATCCACTGAGCTATCTGGCTGGCTCCTGGCCTTCTCTAAATGTCTGGATGGTTTCCAGGAAGGCTTCATGCTTTCAACTTGAACATCCACCAGCTGAGGGCAGGAAAGAGTCTCTGCCTCCAAATATGCTTCACACAACATCTGGTGTACACAACAGCAGCTGTTTGTGGATGCAAGTTAAATAAAGAATAATTGAAATCTTTCAACTTTAACCTCTTTTCATTTACTAGGTACATTTTAAAAAGTCATGTTTCAGCATTGCATTCCTCTATATATCCTCTTAGTTGTTTGTTGCCAACTAAGGTCAACCCATCTTGTTCTTCGATATAGCTGCTGATGGTGAGCCCTTGGCCCACATCTCTTTTGAGCTGTTTGCAGACAAAGTTCCAAAGACAGCAGAAAACTTGCATGCTCTGAGCACTGGAGAGAAAGGATTTGGTTATAACGGTTCCTGCTCTCATAGAATTATTCCAGGATTTATGTGCCAGGGTGGTGACTTCATGTGCCACAATGGCAGTGGTGGCAAGTCCATCTACGGGGAGAAATCCGATGATGAGAACTTCATCCTGAAGCACACAGGTCTGGGCATCTTCTCCATGGCAAATACTGGGCCAAACACAAACGGGCCTCAGTTTTCCATCTGCACTGTCAAGACAGAGTGGCTGGATGGTAAGCATGTGGTGTTCGGGAAGGTGAAAGAGGGCACGAACATGGTGGAGGCCACAGAACGCTTCGGGTCCAGGAATGGCAAGACCAGCAAGAAGTTCACCATGGCCAGCTGTAGACAGTTCTAACGCTGTGACTTGTGTGTACTGCTGCCACCAGACCAGACCATGCCTCTAGCTCAGGAGAGCACCCAGCACCCTACCTGCTCAGAACACCCCATCATCTCTGCTCTTATTGCAGTTCTTTGGGTTCCATGTTTTCCTTGCTCCCTTCCAAATGTACTTAGATTGCAGAGGTAAGTTTATAGTTATGAATAAAACTAACTAATGGTTAAAAAAATGTCATGTTTTCCTCTGTGTCCAAACATGCCTGGATAGAGCCTTATTGTCCCTGGATTCATTGGACTCTGACAATTCACTATCTAATTAATTAATCATCTGATAATTAAAATGACCTTCTTTTGGCTGATACTGGATCCCATGAAAGGTTCCAAAGAAACTTGACACATCATGTTGTGTCGTGTTCCAGGGGAAGACATCCCCGCCGCCTGTTGCCCTGTGTCATATCTGGGTACATACTGTGGCAATGAAAAGTTGACCTTGTAGTGGCGAAGTTGAAGAAAATCCAGCATATTAGGTTTATATAAGCTCGTCCATTCTTCACTCTTCAAAAATAGAGTAGTGATCTGCCTGTTTTGCTCACTAGGCAAATTTGGTAAATTTAGCATCTTTCGGCCATCTGCAAATCTAGGCCTGCTACTGATGAAATGAGTTCATACTCTTGAACTTGACCCTGTCCTCAAGTTTTAGCTTGAAGTTTGTTCAGCCATTCTGAACAACATAGGACAGTATATGGTGGACAAGTCCGTCGTGGGTCAGGTGTGGTGGTGTACTCCTGTAATCCCAGAACTTGGGAGGCTGAGCAGAGGGAGTTTGAGAACAACCTGGGCTACAAAGTGAGCTCAAGGCCAGCCTAAACTGCATAGCAAGACCTTGTCTCAAAAAGACAACAAAGAAAATGACCCCCAAACACCAAGACCTTTATGACCTTTTATTTTCATGGTGAGTTCTTAAGTCAACATTAGTTCTCACACTGGAAGCAAATTAAAATATAGACCCTTCACTGGATTTGGGGTGTACCAGTTTTTCTTCCCTCTGCCTCCCAAAGAATGATTAACAAGAATTACAACTTCAGTGGCAACAGTGTGAACCCCCCTAAATTTTGTCATCTTTCTTTGGCTTTCTGTATTCAGGGTAGCTCTGTAATGGCAGCATTATTGATCTTATATTTGTGGAGGTAATTTTGGTTCCAAAATGTTATATTGATTTTTGAAAATGTTACTAGCTTCTCTAGCCCTGTGGAATATAATGAATCCATAGAAATATATTTTAATACTGCATATTAAACATTTTAATATACAGTATGCATGCTCATAATTCTAGTTGTTGCTTACTGTAATTAATGTATTATTTTATTATGGAACAGTATAGAGTTTAGGGAGAACAACATGGAAAAATGACCTATGGCTGACACCCTGGATGGCTAATAAGCTACAGATGACATGGGACCCTTCTCAGAGGGGATATTGGCTTTCTGTATATAATTAATAACAAGAAAACTGTATCCTGACTTTAAGGTCTGCAGTAGAATCCTGGAACAAAAAGGGCCATAAATTAACATCAATTATGTATTAAAGTTCCAATTAACCTGGCTGACACTGATATACTTTAACAAGGCACATTTAGATAAAAGAAAAAAAAAACTCTCTAATTACTTGGACCAGGACCTCCTGACCGACTGTGCTCTTTCATCCTAAGTTCAACCTCGTGAGGAATGAAATGCATGGGAAAATATTCTCCATATTCCTGAGGATACCCACTGATCATAAAAACTTACTGCAGGAAACACTTTTTTAAAAAATGTATTTGGTATAGGGTCTCACTGTACAGCCCAGACTCATAGTGATCCTCCTGTTTTCAGCCTGCCCAGTGCTGGGATTATAGGCGTGAGCCACAATCCTGGTCTTGGTGGCCGACAGCATGTCCAGGGGCAGGGTGGTGTGGCTTGTGACACCAGGGACTGAACCCTGGTCCCTGTGCTTGCCAGGTAAGCACTTGGTCTGCTGGGCTATCTCACTGGCCCACTGTAAAGAATACTTAATTGTATTTGGGTTCTGAAAAATACAAATATAGTCACTGAAGGAGAAGGGCATTCTGATGTTGAAGATGGTGGCATTCTTTGAGATTTCCTTCTATAATCAGTGGGGCATATTATACATGTTTGAAGGGATCCCTCTCTTCTTCCCTCCCTCCCTTTCTTGTCCCTCCCTCCTTCCTTCTGTCCCTCTCTGTCTCCCTTCCTCCATCTGTCTCTCCCTCCCTCCTTCTGTCCCTTCCTCTTTCCCTCCCTCTGTCTTTCCCTTCCTCTCTCTGTCCCTCTCTCCCACCCTCCCTCCCTGTCTTGTCCCTCCCTTTGTCCCTTCCTCCCTGCCTCCCTGTATCCCTCCCTCCTTCTCTCTCCCTCCTTCCTTTGTTCCTCCCTCTGTCCCTCTCTCTCTGTCCTTCTCCCCCTCCCTCTCTTTGTCCCTTTGTCCCTCTATCCCTCCCTCCTTCTCTCTCCCTCCCTCCTTTGTTCCTCCTCTGTCCCTCTCCCCCTCCCTCCCTCTGTCCCTTTGTCCCTCTATCCCTCCCTCCCTCCCTCTCTCTGTTCTACCCAGACCTGCTTTCCACACGTTCTCCAGGAAGCCAGCTCCCGGGTCACATTTCTTCTTCATTGCTTGTCTTCCGAGCTCCTCACGTCTTTGGACAGCCTTTCCGTTTTGCATTTGATTTGGGAACAGCAGTTTGGTCCCCGATCCCCATCTGTTCCCCGGGTGGCTTTTTGGACTTGTTCATCTCTGTCTTCTGCCCACCACCTGGGCATCTTGCCTGCTTCGCTCTCTAGCTCCTGGCCCGGTAGCTCCATCCACAGTTGCGCTCACATCTTCTAGGCTGCCTGCCACCTGCCCTGGAGTGCTTGCTTCTTCATGATCGGGAAATACAAAAATAACAGAGGAGGGTGTTCACTGAAGGACGAGAGAAGATACGGGGGTTGTGGGGGACCACAGGAGCTCGAGCGCAGCAAACCTTTACAGCCCAGTGGAAGCAGAGCAGGAGAGGACACAGCAAATAAACTAAGACTTGATTTCAGGGATCACACTTTCATGATTCTACAATCATTATTAAATATATTAGAATAATCTGGCTTCCTGCCGTGGTCTTCCACCAGAGACTGCTCATTTTTTTTTTTTTTTTTTGCCACAGTTCTGGGACAGAGTGGCGTAAGTGGAGCAGCTTCCCCTCTTGCCTCTCCTCCCCTTGCCCAGCCCGGCTTTCCTGCTCAGCCCCTGCCCTACCAAGCAGCATAAGACACAAATGCTTTCTCTCAGGCTCTTCCCTGCCTACACCCCAAGTGAGACCGACTTTTTATAGCCATGAATGAACTCAGCTCTCAGCCAAATATGAAATAAAAAAAATCAAGAGATGCATCTAAATAAAGCAGAATTTCTACTTATACATTTGAGTAAATATATCCAAGTTCTTTCAGGGTCACAATGTGTGTGAATAGCTCCTTAGATCTATCTAAATACTAAGTGAGGATCTAGAACAGATGCTTATGAATAGAGATGAAAGTAGCCATATAGAATTTAAATGTTGCAACTTATGTGGCCAGTGAAATAATCACTCTCTCTCTCTCTCTCTCTTTTTTTCTTTTGGCAAAGGAGAGTGATAGTAAAAGCATAGGGCGCAGGGTGTTCAAGGTTCAGCATGGGGCTGGGATCTCAGTTCCACTGAGGTGAGCTGAGCAGGACTGGGGATAGGCAGCTGCCTCATATCCAGGCAAAGAAGGCCCCTGGAGCAGTGTTTGAAGCTGACTTTCTGCCCTTACCCCACTTTGGCCTGTGTACTCAAGCCCCAGGGCTTCCACTAGCTTTCTCATTCCCACTTTTGTGTTTTTCTGACCTAGGTTTAATAATCCAACTCCATCCACTATACCCCTACTTACCACTGCCTTTGTCTACTTCCTTGAAAACCTTAGTTCTAGGATAAACAGGAAAGTCCTGCAAGTTTCCAAATGGAAAGGACAAGTTACATAATGAAGTAAAGTGAGTTCGAATGGCCTTGCTCTTTTCCTTTGACATGTAAAAGCCAGAGGACAATAAGATACAATAGGATGTAGCATCTACGGGGACCGAGATAAGTTATTATAATCTGATGAGAGAGAGAGAGAGAGAGACAGAGAGAGAGAGAGAGAGAGAGAGAGAGAGAGAGAGACAGAGAGACAGAGAGACAGGGGGAGAGAGAGAGACAGAGAGAGTGCAAGCCACAAACCCATGAAGTTTTGCCCCTGCAGGTCCCCTTGACTGGACTCTGCTCACACAACAGTGCAGCGATCTTTCCCCCTAAGAGCAATGGCCAGGTCTTCTGAGCTCAGAACCCTGGGCAGTTCCCATGCTCCCCCTACCCCCCTTCCTTTGCTTATACTTGGCCAGCACAAGAGCCAACTTGCCACAGCTTACAGTGCAGTTCAGGCTGGCCTTGGCTCACTTTGTAGCCCAGGCTGGTCTTGAGCTCACAACAATGTTCCCTCCTCAGCAGCCCAAGTGCTGGGATTATAGGCGTGTGCCACTGTGCCCGGCTTATTCTGCTTCTGTCCTACTTAGCACTTGTTCTTGGCTTTACTGTGTTTCCCCAGCTCCGTAGGTGCCAGACAGGGAACCCAGAGTCTGGGGATATTAAGAAACTGCCTTACTGCTGAGCTACAGCCCCGGCCCTGTGTTCACCTTTCCTGTCTTTTCTGTCCTAGAACATGAGCGGCATCCTGTGAAAGGACTCATCTTTGTTCATGGTTCCACATTGAACGAGTCCTTACTGAGAGCTTGTCATTTCTCCAGAGAACGAAAGGGTCCTGCACCCAGCAAACAGGTTCTCCTGTCATGGAGGAAAGAGATGGGTGTGACTCTGCAGGGTTTGAGGAGCAGACTGGCTTCAGGAAGCAAGGTTTCTTGGGAAGCCTTGGAACCACCTAAAATGCTTGTTATAAAATAGAATCTCAGGCCCTAATCCAGGTGGGCTGAATCAGAATGTCCAGGAGAAAGTTCTGGAATTTGAATATTTCAAACTAACAACTTGGACATTTCTGAAGGCCTCTTGTATAAGATGGGTATGGAAAATTTGTCAGTCTTAAAATGAATGAATTTGAATAGACTTTCTTCTTCTTCTTTTTTCAGAAGCAGGAATTGAACTCAGGCCCTTGTGCTTGCCAGGGAAGCACTTATTCCACTGAGCCATAGACTCAGTGGAATAGACTTTCTAGTAACGATAGTAGTGGTGTTATTCTGTGTCTGACTCTCAATGCATGTGATATACCTATATAATGTATTCTATCCTATAATATAGCTCATCATCTCTGTCTGTCTGTCTGTCTGTCTGTCTGTCTGTCTGTCTGTCTGTCTGTCTATCTATCTATCTATCTATCTATCTATCTATCTATCTATCATCTATCTATCTATCTATCTATCTATCTATCTATCTATCTCTATCTATCTATCTAACTATATCTATCATCTATCTACCTACCTCTCTGTTTATCTATGATTTCTATTTATCTGAAATTTAGCAGGAAAATTTCGACACAAGTCCTATATAAGGATTCTTGAAATAGAACAGATTTTGTTTCATCCATTCTTTAAATTGCTCATTTTCCATTACAGTTTCCGTTACAGTTGGCGCAGTTGTGCTCCAATACTAAGTTCCTTTTAGCAACAGACAGATGCAGCTGGAAAGCATAGACACGATACTGTACTTGTTAAAATGAGCTCATCTGTTCATCGTAACGGGGGAAGGCGAGGAGAGGAATTAGATACAGGAGTCTCACAGGCATTTCTTATTTAAGACACACTAGAAGTCTGTGTTTCACATTTGGTGTCAGGGCAAAATTGCTCTTTCCCCCAGTTTTCTCTGAGAGCATCACTATGATACAGCCTGGTACCATAACTGATATTTTTATTGACTATACATGCTGGAGAAAAAGTGAATTGAGTTTATAACACTCAGTTTGAGAAGGCAGGCAATTGTTAAAATGGTTCAAAGTGGTTACCATAAGATACTGTTTGATAACTGTTGTGACTTGTGTCTAGCTGTCCCCCAAAGCCTCATGCATGGGTGTGTGGGGCTCATGGGAGGTGCTGGGTGTGTTGTGCTGAATGAGTCCACTGAGAGACATTGAAAGATAGATACAGAGAGCTAAAGAAATTTGAGGTATATATCTAAAGATCTATCTATCTATCTACTTATTTATTATAGATTTAGGACAGGGTCTACAGGGTCTACAGGGTCTCACAACACAGATTGGACTTGTAGTGACCCTCCTGTTTTCAGCCTCCTAAGCACTGGGATTACAGGTACACTCCATCACGCCCAGTCTCAATCACTGTCTCAGCATGTCCTGGAGGCAGGGCCAGTACTGCAAGCAGGGGATTGGACCCCGGCTGCTGAGCTCTACCTAAGCAGGCACTTTAGTCCACTGAACTGTCCGGCTGGCCCTTCTATACCTATTTCTATATTGACATTTATGTCTACATTTCTACCTAAATTTCTCTGCCTCCTCAACCCTGTGAGGAACTGTTTCTCCTCTCAGTGCCACCCTGCCTTGGAATTAGCTGCAGGTTGAAACTTCTACAAACTGTCAGCTACAATAAACCTAAAGTAAACCTCTTGTCCTTTAATGGGTAGGTAGCTGGTATTTTGTCCCAGCTATGAGAAATTAAAGCCAACAATTGTTTGGAAAATACAGTATGGCAAAAATTAACTCTTGGATAACAGATAAATAAAATAGCATTGCATGAAATACAATCCTTGGGGACAAAGTGCATATAACCTTAGTGGAGAGATAAAGCATGTAAAAACATGAACTCATTAAAAAGCAATGAAATTGCTCTTGTACCAGTTACCTAAGTCATTTGATTCACACAGTATCCTCCCTAGTGGAATGGATGTATTAACTTAAGTCTCCCACAGCCACGTGAGGGTCAAAGGAGATAAGTCCTGCCCTTAAACAGCATGTAATGCTACTAACAGAAGAAAAAGAGGCCGAGAGAAAGCAGTGGTGGCCGAAGACCAACACAGGCAGGGTGGGTTTTTGTAGAGGTAGAGAGATCGAAACTTGCTCTTAGGGACAAAGACAAGAAGTCTCAGTAGGACATGTGTGGAGGGACAGTGGAACCATCTGATGAAAGTGAAGTCATAAGAGCTAAGCCTGACTGGATAGATACACTCCCTTCATAGAAAATAAACAGAAACAAAAGAGAAAAAATGATTCTAAGATCCCATGGTGCTACCACCCGGAGATAATCGCTTGTGATGTCTTTGGTATGTTCTTTCTAGTTGTCTTATCCCTGTGCAAATATTTAGTTTTATAATTAAAATATAATTTGGGATAATACTATACACACAGTTCTGTAACTTGTTTTTAAACATTTAATGCTACATTTGTCAGTGTTTCTGCATGCCTTTGCATTTCCTCCAAAGCATAGCTTGTGATGGTCACATAATATTATATTTTGTGGCCTTGCTCTCAGTTCATTAGTTATTATTTGTACTTTTAGGTTGCTGTATTTTTATTTATTTTAATTTTTTTTGGTACTGGGACTTGAACTTAGGACCTCACACTTGCCAGGCAGATGCTGTGCCTCTGAGCCAAATCCCGCCCCAAGGGCTCTATTTTTATTCCTCTATCACAAAAATGATTTTTTTTTTCTCCATAGGAGGAATTACTAGAATGACAGCTTGGCCCAAAATATATGAATATTTTTTAAGGATATTAATCTATTCTCCTAAATTGCCTTACTGAAATGCGCCAATTCAGATTTCCACCAGCAGAAACGAGGGCATACATTTTCATTCTACGTTTGGCAGAAAAATTAGGGCTCAGTGGAATTCTTGATCACAGCAAGTGTTGGCTGGCAGCAAGTGTGGGAGGGACCGGAGGAGGTGACCTCGGCGCTGAGCAGTGATCTCAAGGTGCTGTGACCATGTGGGACCATGTGGGGCCATGTGGGACCTCGGCGACGGCGCTGCTGACCAGGAAGAAAGCCGGCATCTGAGAGGGAGGACCCTCCACCCCCTCTCGCGTTCCTCCACCTCTTTTTTTTTTTTTTAAATAAAGTGGAAAACTGCTCTCCCACTTCGTTAAAAGATGCATAGAATTGTAGAAATTCATTATACAAATGTAAAAGACTTAAGATTTTATCATACATTTTTCTGTATTTTTCAATATATCAATATATTTTACAAGTGTTTGCACATTTAGTATTCTTTGTAAAAAATGAGAGCATTTCCTCTCATAGATATAAAAATTTGATCCCTTCCCATTGATAAATGAGACAGATTTTCTCTTTTTTTTTCACTGTTATGTACAAAACTGCTATAAATATCTTTGTATCCATATTATCTTTATTCTTGACACTGCTTTTAGCAGAAAGGAATTACTGAATACATGTTATAGATAGATTTTTAGGCATAGGAAGCATTTTTAATGAATCTGTAGCGGGTTTTACACATCACCCTCACCCTTCTGCATATACCCAAATCTAAAACTAGAACAAATTGAAAAACAGTCCCAGTGGCCCAGTGCAAGCAGCACACAGTGTTTCCATCCCTTGTATGGTGCTGGTGCCTGTACATGATGCCTTTTTAAATCAGTTGTTTAAAGAAACTCAGCTAATTCAAGACACTGTAGCCACTCAGCATCAGAGTGCCTGGCTTTAGCAGCTTACAGTATTATTTATGAATGAAAAAGTATAAATATGAATACTTCATGTTGAATGTATTATACTGTATTTTTAATGCAACAGTGTAGATTTTGTAGACAAATGTATACGGATAATCATGTTTTTTTTTTTTTTGTCTATATTTTGGACAGGATCTATAGGGTCTATGGAGTCCCACTATGTAGATCAGACTCACAGTGATTCTCCTGTTTACAGCCTCCCAAGAGCCAGGCTTACAGTCATGTGCCACCACCCCTAGTCTCAATTGCTGTCTCAGCGTGCCCCATGGGCAGGGCTGGAACGGCAGGCTGGGGATTTAACCCTAGCCTCTATGCTTTTCCTTTTTTTTTAGTAGTATTTTATAATGAATCACATACTACAACTGCAGGAAATCTATCCACACACTAAGTGCTAAAAATCCAGCTGAGGTCCTAGACCTCATAGCAATATCAGTCCAACTTGAGGCCTAGAGCCCACAAGTCTCATGAAGGCCTACTTCATTGATCTGTGCTGGAAAGGCTCAAAGGCCAGTGGTGGAAGCTAGGAAGTCTATTCCAGCAGGATGAAGGATCTGTGCTAACAGGTGGAGGGATCTGAACTGGAGCTAGGAAGCAATGCTCAAGGTAAGTCAGAGCTCTCCCAAGGGTACCACAGCCATCCTCAGCTACAGTGAGGTCCTGAGCTCCTGCATTGATGAGTAAAGCTGAGTTCCCATCAGGAAAGCCAGCATGACAAGTTTCAGGAGGCTGGGCAAGTGCACCATCTTCTCCTCTAGGGCCAGGAATCAGTATTCAAGATGGGGACCCAAGCTTCTCCAAAGTTCATCAGGAGAGCCAGCATGACAAGGTCCTCAGCAGAACAGCCCAACAGAACTAGCAGTTCCCAATGGCTCCAACAGCTTCTCAGAACAGCATCCCTAACAGCATTTTAGCGGCTCCGCCTGTTCTGCCTTTTATGCTGCTGGGAACAACCCTCAGGTGGGCCTTTCACACTCAGTACTATGCTAGCTCAATTCAGCTGGGTGTAAGAAGTTGACCACCAGCTAGCTACCCACCACAAGTTGACCATCACTGTCCCAGGGCAAGCACTGGCTGGGTTAATGGCTGAAAAATTCATTGTGAAGCTGGGCCTTTCCCAAGGAAGGCTGTCTCTTGGTTCTAACCCAACATGACCTCTCATAGGAATGACAGGTGCTTTAATCTGCTGAGCTATCAGGCTGACCCTTATAATCATGTTAAATGCAAATAAAACAAAACTGGCTTATAAATCCACTCTTCTCTCTCCTTCCTTCCTGATTCTGTTCCCATTTGGTTCTCTCTCTGTCTGTCTCTCTCTCTCTCTCTTTCAGTACTGGGGATCAAACTCAGGACCTCACACTTGCCAGGCAGGCACTTATGCCACTGAACCATCTCCCTGGCCCACCCTGTTCCCCTTTGAGGAAGATATGTCTCTCTACTAATTATTTAGCTTTTATTTTCTCTTTATAATTTGGGTTTCTCCTGTAAGAGAAACTCAGAGATATTTAAGTTTGTGTGTCTTTCACTTCATGATATAGTTCCTCTGTTTCTGAATTTGAAGATTGGCAACAAGATAAAAATTTCAAGTAAGAACTGGATCTGAAGGCAAGTTGATAGGTTTAATTTTGAACAGAAACTGAACAGATAAATGCATCTAAGTGAAAGTAAAACTAAAAATAAAAGGTATTTAACAGAAGAGTTCATATAGTCAATACATTTTGTATATATTCTTGATACTTTGTATCTTCTTATGCATACTAATCAAAAAATAAGGACAACATAGAAACACTTTCAGAGCTGTTTTGTATTCTCCCTGTTGAAACATTATTTCTTTCAATAGCTTTTGGTTCAATAGCTTTTCTTTTGATTGTATTTTCCAGAAATACACTTTTTCCTCTTCTTATTTTTAACTTTTAAAAGTCTGTGTGTGTATGTGTATGAATGTGTGTGTGAGTGTGTCTTTTGTAAGCACATTTGGATCTTTGTAATATTTTTCTTTAAGCTGATAAGTTGAATTCACTTAGATTTTTGTTTATTTATTGGTATGTTTTGCCTGTTTTCATTTTTTCCTTTGCTTTCCGTTCTTTGGCTGTGGCACATCAACTACCCTAATTGCTAAGAGTAGTAAGACGGTTATCTGTCCCAATGTTTTTCCATTTGCTATGGATCAGAATCACTTGGGGATTTTTGAAAATTATTAATATTCAAGCTCCCTCATGAGGGATTGTATTTAGGTCCTAAACTGTGGCTTGGATATATATATATATATATATATATATATATATATATATATATATATATATATATATAATTTTTTTTTAAAAGGCCCCCATGTCAATATAGCTCAGCAGTCTAAAGTGCCCACTTAGGCAAGTTTAGGCAAGCACCTGCAGGGACTGCGGTTTGATCCCCGGCATCCTGTGCCGCGCCAGCCCCGACCCCAGGGTGAGTTGAGCCAGCAAAAAAAGAAAAAAAAAAAGGCCTCCATGTGACACAGATGGGTACTTCTGGATATTGAGATTTTTCTGTCTTTTTCCAGTGTCACACTATAGATATTTACAACACCCGGAGAAGCTGCCTTTCTGGTGTGTAAAGGGGCAACTTCATTGTGCGTTCAGAATGGTGGGTGACTTAAATCTTACTGTTTGATTTTAGATTTTCTGTGCAATATTTTCAGGCCAAGATTGACTTTGGATAACTGAGATGGAAGGAAGTGGAACTGCAAACAAGGGATGGTATTACTGTATTATATTTATAGATTTTTTTGTTTTTGGTCTATTTTGAGATAGAGTCTATGTGGTTTAGGCTGGCCTTAAACTTGCTGTGTAGCCCAGGCTGGCCTCAAAGTCACAGCGATCCTCCTGCCTCAGCCTCCCAAGTGCTGGGATTACAGGTGCACCACCATGCTCAGTCTCAAGCAGCACACCCTGGAGGGTGGGGCTGGCACGGCAGGCTGGGGATCTTACCCTGGTCCTGGGGCCTGCCTAAGCAGGTGCTTTAGTCCACTGAGCTGTCTGGCTGGCCCTTCCATCCAACCTTCTTGCAAAGCAACAGTTATGTGGTTTTCTACGTGTAATTGGTTATCACATTAATAATATCCCCTAGATATTGCAGCCTGATCAGACCTGCAGTCTCCCAGAGTGTACCCTGAAGGCTTAAATAAAGGAGGCAAATAGGATGATTTCAGGGCTCCAGGAGGATCTAAACCCTCTGACAGAATTGGAGATGAGGGCACTGCCCATCTCCAGACAAGGGCCTGGGCCTTGCGTCAGCTCACAAGTAAACATGAAAAGCCAGTTGGTTAATATTAAATCTTGCTCAGAGCCTCTTTGTAGTGGTCACTATCAATATTCAAGTCAAATTATTCTGTTCTTGTTTCTACTGACTGGAATTTGTAAAACAGGAGTATGTAAAAAGCTCTCCTGGTTGTCCTTAAACTCTGACCCTCAGGGACTCATGACCTACATGCCAGTACACAGAGTGGAGAGGTGTAGCCAGTCCCCAGGGCAGTGAAGATGGACAGCAAAGACTTCTGGTAAAATATAAGCTAGAAAAAAATAAATTTTGGGCTGGAAAAATAATGTTGATAATTACTTGTTTTAGCTCTGAATTGATTTTTAAAAATCCCTTTTTGTTAGTTCCCAAACTCATTTTCTTTCTTTCTTTCTTTTTTTTTTTAAAAAGTTGAATATGCGTTAGCTCTCCAGGTAGCTCTTTATGGAGACACATTTTTCATTATTAGTAAACTCAGGAAAACAAAAGCTAATTTAGCTATTGAAATCTTTTAAATCAAGGGTTAGTTTTCTCAGGTGCCATAGAGCATAGTGTCACCCTTAAGAAACAAATCCCCCACAGGTGTCTGTAGGTCTGAGCCTCACTGAGGTCCTAGGCGGGGCTGCAGGCCCTGCGCAGCGGGGTCACGGAATCTGGAACCAGGGTGATGGGAAGCACGCGCCCTCCTCTGTGTACCCGCAGGGCACAGCACACACTGGGCGACCACAGAGCCCTCCAGGTAGAATTGGTCTTCATCGAGCCATGCCAACCAATAAGCAGGTTGGCCATTTGTGGGTTGGCTGGTAGCCTGGGCAGATGTGCTGTCAGTGTTATTGGGAAAAATAGATTCTGTGTTTCTTTGGAGATACATGTGATTACAATTTGGTAATACGCTGAGTAAGGGACCAGGAACTCCTGGGGATGGCAAGTAGCCTCACCTCTGTGGACGTCTCGGATCTGGGTTGTGCTTCCACACGGACTCTGTAACTCCCTTGACCCTGAAGGCTTGATTCTCCTCCATTGCCACAGGCGCAGGCCATGGGTCTGACTACTGTTTTTTCTCTAGGCACAAATGCAGTCAAAACACGTGGTTATAGATCTTTCCACCATGGTGCTTATAACCAAGAAGTCTGCAATTCTCCAGGGTTTCTGCAGGCAAAGCAGCAGCCCCGTGGATGCTCTCTGCTGGTTTAGCATCCACCTCTTTGCACCGAGGCTGCCTGAATCCTGGCTGGGAATAGCTGGCTTCCGCTCCTTTCACATCGTCCTCTGCTTCCCTCTAGCTTCAGGCCCCCAGGGGCTCAGAAGCCAATCCGTCCAGTAACCTGTCAGATCCTTTCAGCCTCACTGGGGAGCAAGTTCTCAGGCTGCTTCCTGTTTACACTATGCTCACCTCACTCAGCCACCAGCTCTGCCTGCTGCCTGTGACAAATCCTGGAATGCCCGGTACTCTCAATGATGTAACATCACGCTGAACATGCAACAGGTCACATGTTCTTTAGGCTCAAATGAACCCCGTGGCCTTTCTCCTTCCTTCTACCCCTTTCTCGTGGAACAGACTTGTGCTGTATGCATGACTGGAATAAGTGAGGATTCAGGTCTTCATTTCTTTGGGGTGTGTGTGTGTGTGTGTGTGTGTGTGTGTGTGTGTGTGTGTGACATTGTTTCTACACACAAGGTATGGTGGTAGAATTGTCTTTGATCATCCTGGGGCAGGGACAGAAATTCAGACTTTCAGCCTGAGGTATTGATTGTGCAGACTATCAGATTTGTGGATATATTTTGAACATAAATATCTGTGGACAGCAGGTTCTTAAATCCCATCCTTAAAATTTACACACTGGTCCATGCCTTAATATCCAACTTTGGGTTTGTTGAATAGCAATGGTCCATCAGCAAATCAAGTACAAAGGATACTATTCTTTTTTATTCAGTGACAAAATCTCATGCCTTCACTCCTCAAGCATATTAAAAATGAGAAAGGAAATACCTCCTTTTAAATAGTAAATATTTTACAATCATGTATGCTAGGCAGTAGCTTCCTGTTTAACTTTGCTGTTTAAAAATATCCTTAGTCTTCAATTATACCTTTTAATCTTGATAAAATGGCTTTAAAAATTCTTGTGTCTTTACATTGTTTCCCTTTATTTGGGACTGTCAGGGTCACCTTGAATCTATTTCTTGGTTTTTTCTTTTCTTTTGTCTGTTTGAGATATGGTCATGCTATGCAGTTCAGGCTGGCCTTGAACTTACTTTTTAAAATAATTTTTATTTATTTGGTACAAAGTCTCACCATGCAGCTTGGACTCATAGTGATCCCTCCTGCCTCAGCCTCCTGAGTGCTGGAATTATAGGCATGCTCCATCATGCCTGGTTTTAGGGCTGGAACAGTATAAGGTACTGGGGATTGATCAAACTTGGGACCTTGCGCTTGCTAGGCAGGCTCTTAGATGGTCAAGCTATCTCCTCAGCCCTGGCCTTGAACTCACTTTGTAGCCCGGAGTGGCCTTGATCTCCAGGCCACCCTCCTGCCTCAGCCTCCTAAGAGCTGGGACTCAGGCATATGCCATCATGTCCAGCCATTTCTTTGTTTTTAGTGGCAATTAATAGCACCTCAAGAAGGCCAGGGAGATAGCTCAGTGGCACAAGCGCCTTCCTGGCAAGTGCAAAGTCCTGATTCCAAATAAACACACACATGTGTGCACACACACACACACACACTCACACACACACTCATGCATGCACACACACACACACACACACACACACACCATCAACTGCAAGAGAAATAAAGTTGGGGGCAATCTGAGTGTAAACAAGCCTTTTCAGCCATTCACATAGGTGTAGAAAAGGATTCAAACACAGATTAGGGGTGCTCACTTCTAATTTGGTCCTTCCACAGGAAATTGAATCCTGGAATGAAAGGACAGGTGCGTCCCCTGAGAGTAGAAGCTCGAATGGTCTTCCAAGAAATACTGGCAGCTCCCCTGGAAGCTCCACAATTAGACTGCCAGACACTTGGGACATGGGGAGGTCATTTCACCCAGCTTCCTCTGTGTGCTTGTCAAATGAACTGTCCTACTGAGGGATTTTCTTGCCAACTCTTCTCTTCCATCAAGAAATTTCATGAGCACCTACTAAGACCATGCACTTGAGATAAAGTGGTGGGCTGGGGAGACATGGTCTCCAGTCTCCCAAGACTGAGGTAGTGAAGATTGACAACTACACTGAGTGAGCGTTTTAGTAAAATATTAGTTTTAATATAAGCTATAAGATAGAGTCCTATCAAGTAAGACAGGACTGTTCCTATCTTATTCCAAATTGTACTTTTCCTACTCGCTGATCTTTCTCAACCATTCCTAGGGAAATACAGTATCCTGGCACTAAGTCAAACACTTGTCTTGGGAGATGATAGATTTTAAGAAAATGAAAATGAAATTTTATTGGTGACCATTTGTTTTGATGAATTATGGCAGACACTTTTTGCATTCTTGAGTGGGATTTAGGAGGGAGAACAGATAACTGACCACACTGGGGTCATTACGATGTGGTTGTACGGATAAATGTTCTTCAAAACCAAACACAGGGAAGTCTCTTCTCATTTCAGCCTTATTAAAAAAAAAAATTCCCTGCTAATCAGGTTGTTAGATTCTTCCTACGTAGATTTCTATATTTCATTTAAGCAGTGGGCTTCTATTTTTGAGTTCCAGTGTGAGTTATTTTCCTACATAAACAGCTCTGTGGAAAGCTTAATGAAGTGGGAAAGGCATTCAGGAAGGGCCTGAGCCAGCATCTTGTACGTTTGAACCTGTCTGTGCTGCTAGTGACCCATGGAGCGAAGCGCTGTGTCAGCTAAGCCTTTCGCCGACCACTGCTGACAGACAAATACCTTGCGCTGAGCTCGGAGGGCATGTCACAAAAGCCCTACCCGACCACCAGGTGACACACAATTCCCGTGGGGTCCTGTGCTCCCTCTTGCCATTGTTTAGAGTTGGACAATTGCACACAATAGTGCATTTTATCTGCCGATAACCTACACATTTTAAGAGTTTAAATTACTCTGTTTTGAGAAGGTGCTTTAAGAAACTACTTGGACACATATTTTCCAATGATGATAATTAGCTGATTAATCATATCATAGTCATCAGAAAAGATAGCATGTTGTCAAAACCATTGCAATAACAGATGAGCCAGTACATGGCTTTCATTGGAACACCTAATAATTAAAACCCTGTAGATGCAAAGGAAGAAATGTTTTCAGCTGTAAACACAAATACAGAAAACAAAAATTTGTCACCATCGTACCGTCTGCTTCTGCAGCTCCTAAGCCAGGAAGCAGCTCCTGCCCTAAAGCGCTGTTTCAGGGGACGTGGAAGTAGGGGTTTCCAACACTACTAGTGCCAAAAGTCCGCTTGCTCCATGAGGCACGAATTCTGAAAGATCTCCTCTTGTCAAGTTGGGTACATTACCAATGCTTCTCCATTTCAATAAGCCCACACCATTACTAGTACCCATTAGCCATGGTAATGAAGCTGCAGCCTATAGTTACCAGGGAATTTACATAGTTCCTACCCAAATGGAAGAAGTCTTCACAGGTAACCAATGCTCCTTTAAGGTGACATGGTTATTATTTCCTTCAGACATTTAAAAATCTTAAAAATGGCACAGAGAACCCATGGCTACCCTCAGGACATTTGGGAATTTCACTGAGGAAACTCAGGGATGCATCACAGGCATATTTGTGAATCTGGCTGTGTTTGATGCATTTAAGAGTCATGCAGGGGCCAGGGAGATGGCTCAGTGGAATAAGCGCTTCCCTGGCAAGCACAAAGGCCTGAGTTCAATCCCTGGTTCTGCCAAAAAAAAAAAAAAAAAAAAAAAAAAAAACCCAACCAAACAAAAAAACAAAACAGTAAGAGTCATGCAACTCTGATGCACATGTTTTGCTAAGAATATGAAGAACCATATCTTTCTCCCCTTGTAGTCAAACAGTATCTGTCTCTATATGGTTTCTGGGAATCAACACTGATCAGTGGGAAGTAGGTGTGTTCCATTAGCCATCCGCAGAGTAGATTTTTATAGCTTTTAAAAAAATCATGTATTTGGTAATTTTTTTTTTTTTTTGTCAGAACCAGGGATTGAACTCAGGCCCTTGTGCTTGCCAGGGAAGCACTTATTCTACTGAGCCATTTCCCTGGTTCCAAAAATCATGTATTTGGTACAAGGTCTTACTACTTAGCTCAGACTCATAGTGACCCTCCTTTCTCAGCCTCCCCTGCACTGGGATTACAGGCGTAAGACACCACTCCTGGTTTGGGGGCTGGCTTGGTGTTTCCCAGGGATTGAACCTGAGTCCTTGACCTTGTCAGACAGGTGTTTAGACCTCCAAGCTGTCTCTGCAGCCCCACTAAGCAGATTTTATGGTGGTCATGTGACACCATGAGGGACCCCCGTGGAATTCTGAAGCTGACTCTGAATTGTTTGTTGTCTTGCTGCCTTACAGCTAGCACCAGCACTCTCATTACTATTTCTTTCTCCTTTTTATTGGACACGGAGTTTTGCTCTGTAGCCCAGGCTGGTCTTGAACTTGGTGGTTCTCCTGCCTCAGCTCCTTGAGTGCTGGGATTACAGGTGTGAACCACCACACCCAGCTTCTCACTGCCATTTCTGTCCAACTCAATACTTCAAGCGTAATGAGCAGGTGCCCCCATCTGCTCCAGGGATTCCCTGGGAATGTTCTGTTGTGGATGATTACTCCAGGCTTAGAGAAAGGGTTTCTTAGGGGAGAGTCACTGGAGCTGAGCTGCTATCTAAAAAGCAGTAAGATTGCTGAGTATGGCCTGATAGGTGGTACAGCACAGGAGGACTGCAAATTTAAAATTAGCCTGCTCAACACAGTGAGTTCAAGGCCAGCCTGGACTAAACAGTGAAACACTCAATGAATAAATAATAGGCTGGGGGGAGAACCTCCATGGGCAAGATATAGTCATAAGTACAGAGGAGCAAGATTAGGGGCTAGGAGGCCTTTCCCTCCTTGAAGTATTCTCTTGGATGCTTACTATGGTCTGAGGGTTTATCCCTTCTATAGCTCATGCTGGAACCTAATCTATGGTGTTCTGAGGAGGTGGGGCCTTTAGGAATTATTCAGTCATGAGGGCTCTGTCCTTTGCATGGGGTAATGGCCTTAGAAAAGAGACCTCTCAGAGGGAGGGAGGTGGGTTCTGCTTCCTGTGCTTTCTACCACTTGAGAATGGCAACACCACAAAGCAGAGAGCAGTCTTCTCTGGATGTGGAATCAGCCAGTGTCTTGACGATGGATTTCTTGGCCTCCAGCACTGTAAGGAAATCAAGTTCTGATGCTTATAAATTTCCCGGTCTGAGGCAGTTTATCATAGCAGACCAATGGACTAAACTGTGCTCCAGCTTCGGACATGAAACAAATCCCACATGGTTTTGTTGGTCCATGACACCTCCTGTGGTCACCCTAGCTGTTCATCTAAGTCTGATTCATCTGAACAGACTGGCTTGACAGTGTCATGGGGACAAAGGAAGCTGAAGCCGAAGGACACATGACTTCTCCCTATCTCACATTTATTTGCTACTGAGGGTTATGGAGGACTGGCTGACCACTGAGCTGCACCTGGAGCTGCCTCTGTCAGTGTTTCCCAGTGTGTCCAAACCATCCTCAGGGGGTCCCATCCCAAGAAAGAGTCCTATGTATGCTCACGTTAGCTCTGGCCAGGTTGTGCTCCATCAGAGTCACAATATATATCAACAGGCTAAAAGAATCAGAGGAGTCCGCAGGAAAGAAAGCCATTTAATTTTGCTTAAATTATTTCCCACTGATTTGAGCACCTTTCCCATAGGGTGTATTTCATGTGAAACAAGATTGACATATGGGGAAAATGAGCACATCTTCTTTCTTTTTTTACTTTTTCTGCGTGGGAGGGTAGGAACAAGATCTTGATGTATAGCCTGGGCTTGTCACAAACTTGTTGTGATCCTCTTGCCCCAGCCTCCCAAATGGTGGGATTACAGGTTGTGCCACCACACCCAGATTGTCCTCTTTCTCGAAAGAATTTCTTCTCTCCTTCTGTGACGTTGCAGCCCTGGTTTCCTCTGACCTCTCTGTCTATTCCTTCTGTCTCCTTTGTCTTCTGCTCTGTCGCTGGACATTGAATTCTCTCAAGGCCCTAAGCCCTCTGGTTTCATTCCATACTTTCTTCTCTCCATGCCTGTAGCTTCAGCAGTCACCTCATGCTGACACTCCACAGATGTGGCTCTAGTGAGAGACTGTGCATCTTCTGGTGTGCTGGCATTCTACTGGACAGCTCAAAGGCACTTCAGTGTCAAATCAAGATCTTGCTTTCTTGTCTTTGCCCAGCCTGCTTGTGTGTTCCTTTTCTCAGCAGAATACTACACTTCATTCTGTCATGCAAATCAGAAACCCGAATTTCATCCCTGAGAGGACTTTTCCATCACATTTCAATAAATAGTAGAGATTTTACTTTCTAATAATCTTATTTCTGGGCCAGGGAGATAGCTCAATAGAATATGTGCTTGCTTGGCAAGTGCAAGGGCCTGAGTTCAATCCCTGGTTCCACCAAACCCCCCCCCCCAAAAAAAAACCCAAACCATAACAAACAAACAAACAAACAAAAAACCCCAAAACTTATTTCTTATTTCTCTCTCTCTCTCTCTCTCTCTCTCTCTCTCTCTCTCTCTCTCTCTCTCTCTCTCTCTCTCTCTCTCTCTCTCTCTCTCTCTCTCTCTCTCTCTCTCCTTCCCTTTTTGTCCATACATTTGTTCCAGTAGAATATTGTTTGGTCATAGAAAGGAATAAAATGCAAATACATACTACATTATGGGTGAAGCTTGTTTACATTTTTTTGGCCCATTCATCAGATGCTAGACATTCTCACTATTATGAATAATGATGCTATGAACCCCTAAGGACAAATGTCTGTGTGAACACACTTTATAGAGTATATCCTAGGGTTAGAATTGCTTGGTCATGTGGTAGTTGTATGTTTAAATTCTGTTTTCCCAACCAAGATGCCCGTCACATGAGGAATGGTTGAAAAAGATGTGGTATTTTATACAATAGAGTATTACTCAGCTATAAAGAATGATAAATTCAGCTGGGCGTGGTGGCGCATGTCTGTAATCCCAGCACTCAGGAGGCTGAGGCAGGAGGATTGTTGTGAGTTCAAGACCAGCCTGAGCTGCAAAGTGAGCTTAAGGCCAGCCTGAACTGCATAATGAGACCCTGTCTCAAAAAAGACAAAAAAAAAAAAAAGAATGATAAACTCGATGCCTTCATATTTAAGTGGATGCCATTTGAAGACATACTTATAAGCAAAATGAACCAGACCCATATGTGTAAATATTGTATAGTCTCCCTAGTATAACTCAAAAGAAGAATTGCAAATAGAAAAGTATAACATAATTAAAAGGAAAGTGAGAACTTGAGGATTGGACAATGAGGAGAGAGCAAGGAGAAATGCTCAGAAACATGACAGAGGCAAGACCATTCACTTATACACACTAGATGAGTAAGATTTTTGAAACTAGCAGTTAAGTGGTAAGATTCTCATGCTGACTAACTATATATGCTGATACCTGTGAACCAAGCAACTGCACTGAATTTAACTAAGTGTAATGAAAGGGTCACACTCCAAATGCCTGCCATTCTGGTCTTCTAAATATGTACTTCTTGTCATGCCATACCAGCTATTACTACACTGCCCTTTTTTAAAGGGTAGTAAATGAAAAATATGACAAAAAATGTCACAAGACAGTCATGCTACATTGCTACTATGCTGTATATGGATGGATTTCTAAATATCTATGTAAATATATATATATATAAGTGTTCGTTCCTTTTTTTTTTTTAATCTTTTCTTCTTCTTCATATTCTGTATGGACTTAGAGTGTAGTATCTCAATACTTGATGGAAATCCGGGCGTGGTGGCATGTGCCTGTAATCCCAGCACTTGGGAGGCCAAGGCAGGAGGATTGTTGTGAGTTCAAGACCAACCTGAGCTACAAAGTGAGCTTAAGGCCAGCCTGAACTGCATAGTGAGGCCCTGTCTCAAAAAGACAAAAAAAAAAAAAATACTTGATGGAAAATACATGTTCCATGCTATGCCTATGATGTCTGATATTTAGACTAATAGTGTGGGTAAATTGAACTGCATATGTTGCAGGGTAATAATAAACTTTGTTTCTGGAGGGTTAACAGCCTAAGTTTGCAGATTAAAAATTGGAGAAAAAGAAAGGCTGCAAGGCCAGCCAACATTTTGGCTCTAGCCTTTGAAGGTCAGTGAATAATAAACAGGACATAGGAGAACCTGTACCATAACATCATGTAACTCAGTAGTGCCCCAAATTTTCTGATCAAGGAGATTATGGAACCACAGAGGAATGCGACTGATGATGTATAGTGAGCCTAAGGAGAGTCACATGGAGAGAAAACTTTCTCTCAGGCTTACACAGAGAGCAAATTGGTCAAGCAATGGCTGTGACTCATCCACAAGGCTGACACTGACAAGGGATCTACAAAGAGTGGTACAGGGTTACAGGATAAACCTTGAGGGTACCTGACTGAACTTATCTGATACAAAAGTTACATTTTTTGTTACATAGGTCTTGCTTTAACTCGATCTTAACCATCTATCAGAAAAGTATAAAAATGGAGGTGTATAAAGTTATATTCATATAATGAGCTGTGAGTGGCTCAAGTCAACAAATTCTGTGGATAACCCACTTCTATTGTGGACTTCTGATCTGTGTTGGACTGTTTTATTTAAAAAAATATATAAAACTAGCCATCCATGTTGTGAAAATCTGTAACATATATATCGTTGTATGTTACCCTGTTTATGTCATTTGTTCTCTTTGTTTTTGTTTCTGTTTTTCACTCTTCAAGTTAAAATACAAATAAATTAAAAAACATCCTGTAAAAAAATAAATTCTGTTTTCCAAAGCACCTGTTCCAGTTTACATTCCCATCAGCAATGCATGAGGGTTTCAATTTCTTTACATCTTTGCCAATTCTTGTTTTTGTTTATAGCCACATTAATAGCTGCAAAGTGAGAGCTCATTTTCTTAGTAGCTGATGCAGTTTCTGGCTTACTCTGAATCTCTGAAATGTGGCATAGTCTCTCCTCTGCAGCCTTTTTACATGTGTAGTTCCTCTTCCTAATCTCTTTGTCTCTAATTTTCTCTTTTCCTAGGGAAGTGATGTTGGGGAAGAAACTGCCAGCCTGCTACATGTCCAGTATGAGTTCGTGTTCTCTAAAATTGAAGAATGAATTTTAGGAACAACAGAGGTTAGGAGTGGAAAATCTTTACTTGGGAGAAACACTTCTGTCCAAGAGAGAGATACAAGGGGCCCTTGGGTGGGTTGTCTAGGATCCTGCCTTTTCTGAAGTATTGTAGAGCAAAACCATGAGGTGAGTGGGTCCAAGGTGGAGAACAATGGGATATCACAAGGTGGGCATGAGGTGGAGCAAACTATGGTTAACCATTAAGACTATGAGGATAATCGCTCAGGCAATTGATTAAATGGGAGTCAAATGGGGAAGTAAGTCACATAGCAAGTGGGTATGAAACAAAACAGGGGCTCTTCCTGGAGGCGAGGGTCAATGGCTCTTCCTGGCTTCCTCAAGGTGCTCAGTACCCACTCAGAATATCAGTCCGATGTTTATCCTTGCTTTTTTTTTTTTTTTTTTTTTTTTTTTTTGAGACAGGGTCTCGCTATGCAGTTCAGGCTGGCTTTAAGCTCACTTTGTAGCTCAGGCTGGTCTCGAACTCACAACAATCCTCCTGCCTCAGCCTCCCCAGTGCTGGGATTACAGGCATGCGCCACCACGCCCGGCTCCGATGTTTATCCTTAAGAAGTATGTGAGTGCATTGGTTTTGTTCTCTGTCTTGAGGCCCGGCCCTCAGCCAGGGTGCCTGTCTCCCCCATCAATTGGAAGGTATCTCTTCCCCTATCTTCTTCGCTTGTTCCTTTGAGGGCCTGCCTGACTGCCTGTAATATTTTTTTTTTTTTTTTTTTTATCTAACTTAGCTGCCCATAACAAAAGTATTCTTCACTATTTTAGATCAAATCCAGAGACTACAAGGTCTCCCAGGACCATGTGATTCTCACTAATAACACCGCAATCATAATTTATCTTTAAAAACTTCTGTTTGTAATCGGCATATAATCATTGTACAATTTACGGGATAGGCATGATCTAACGATAAAATTAAGGTAACTATCATATCTGTTACCTCAAAAATGTATTGTTTCTTTGTAGTGAAGCATTCAAAATCACCTTTTCTGGGGAGTGTGTGTGTGTGTGTGTGTGTGTGTGTGTGATTAGCAGTTCCTTTTGTAGCAGACTGTAAGTCTCATGAAGGCATGTTTATATTCTAGCTAATAAACATCTTTTGCATGAATGAAAGAATAAATAGATTAATTATGGTTTATATAAATAGCTTTAATAAGTCAAGAAATTTAATACCATTATGTATTCCTATGGGATTTCTTAGAAAACAACTTGGGAACACACCACCCTGAAAGTGAATAATTGTATCCTTGAGGGAGCCAGAGAAGGCAAACGAGAAGCAGGTGGGCAGAGAGGAGGGCGTGTCAGTAGGAAGGGCAGCTGCTTCTATCGGGTTTCTTTTAGCCTGTATTCATTACAAGGTGGTGGCGCGAGACTGCGGACAGCTTGTGGAAGTAATCCCGCTTGTCTACTAAACTCATTTCTTTATGAATTAATTTCTTTAAAATTACTAGCATGAAAATCCCATTTCCATGTAGTGCATCACCCCTTCTTCCATTCAACATTTCCACCTCCACATGCAGGCCCTTTCTGACAAGATTCAGGCTTCCTAAAAATCAAAGAGTTTTTAACAACCCTTGTCCACGGACATGGTCATTCCTATGTGGAGTCCGAGATTTTGATCCACTTCAGCTGAATGTGTTTGCTAAGCATTAGGTGACATTTATTTACACAAATGAAAGCTCAAATTTATGCAAAATCTAATCTAGCATCCTGTAGCATTTACCAGTTGAAGTGACCCACATGGAGAACAGCATGCATCCCGTAGTGCTCTGACACTCACTCAATGGGGTATCAACTAGCAGTTAGGATGCCCCATTGCATAGTACCCAGCAAAAGAGGAGGGCGATCAACACCCCAAACACAGACAAGGACATCCTGAAGCATAGCGACCACAGCCAAGGTTGCCCCCACTTTACCTGCAGTAAAGAGTAGCCTTGGGTAATGAAGGTAGAAAACAGCGATACTAAAGGAAACACACTGGCAAACAGGTTTTAATTAGATTGCCAGAGGTGTGAGCTTCTTTTCCTTCTGCTCGTTCATCCGCTCTTCCTGCTTTAGGCATAGAAGCTTACTGACAGGGGATGAACATGTCACAGAGGCAAGTGGCCCTGGGACCCCAGAGGTCAGAGTGGCTGATGCTTGCGAAGGAATGTGCATCCTTTCTGTGTCTTTGTTCCGTGGGCACGGTCCACTGGCAGATCCTGTTGTACTAAGATCGGAGGGTGCAGATAACCCAAACGTCACCCAGACATGCAGACACCACTCCTGATGCAGCGCTCTGAGTCCAAAGTGTACCCTCCTCCACAATACAAACAAGACGTGGGCTTTTGCCTGCACGGAGAACTCTAGTTCTGTCTCTCTTATATTTTCTCTTTCTTCCAGTGTCCTTCTTGCTTGCTGTCTCTTTGTTGGCCCCAATGTCTTTCTCTGCTTCTGTGTCTCTTATCAATGAAGCACTTATTCCTTCAGATCGATGTGTGTGTATTTCCTAGACTTAGGGAGTTCATTTTCTGTAAATATAGTTGGCTATTTCACATATATAAGCTATAGGGGATGGGAATACAGGTGAAACTCCATTCAATCTGTTGACTATCAGGCACACATAAATCACTTTATCTGATTTTTGTGGGGAGGAGAATGCTGTCTTAGATGGAAATAACGTGAAGATGAGTTGGGATTTACAGTTGCTTACCTTAATAGATCCCATGGCTTTTACATCCAGTAAAATTCAGCAAAAGTGAGAAAGCAGAAAGTATTGCAGATTTGATTCTAGTGTTAAGAGAAATTGGGTGATCAGGCAATCTAATGGTGCTATTAAGGTGATAGATGATGTAGATATGATGCATATTAAAAGTTATATATATATATATATATATATATATATTTTTTTTTTTTTTTTTTTTTTTTTTTTTTTTTTTTTTTTTTTTTTTTTTTTTTTTTTTTTTTTTTTTTTTTTTTGGTCTTTTTCAGACAGGGTCTCACTATGCAGTTCAGGTTGGCCTTAAGCTCACTTTGTAGCTCAGGCTGGTCTCGAACTCACAACAATCCTCCTGCCTCAGCCTCCCGAGTGCTGGGATTACAGGCATGCGCCACCACGCCCAGCTTAAAAGTTATATATTTAGATAGTGATCTTAGTGATACAGGGTGAAAAACCAGTCTTGGGTGGGTGACCTCCAAATGACACAGGGAACCTGTTAATGACATAGGGAAAAATGATCTCCCGATCTGACCTGGATGAGTTCGTGTTCTCTGAAACCAAAGAATGAATTTTCTTTGGTTAAACAAAGGTTATGAGCAGAATATATTTACTGAGGGAAAGAAAGCTTCTGTCCAAGAGAGGGACAGGAGGAGGGCCTGAGCAGGTGGTTCCCCAGGAAGTTGTCTCTTCCAGGGACTTTTATAGTGTCTCCATGGCTTTTTTTTTTTTTTTTTTTTTTTGTCTTTTTGAGACAGGGTCTCACTGTGCAGCTCAGGCTGGCCTTAAGCTCACTTTGTAGCTCAGGCTGGTCTCGAACTCACAACAATCCTCCTGCCTCAGCCTCCCGAGTGCTGGGATTACAGGCCTGCGCCACTAGTCAGCCCACCAAGAACATGGGTCATCTGTGTCAGCTCTGGAGGTTCTCTGTGCTTCACCTTTAGAAGCTTTGCCTGGTGCTGCCTGATATTTATTATTAACTATGCACTGTGGGTTTTGTCCTGTCCTCTATATGCTCAGTTGGACTGGTTCTTCCTAACTAGCTACCTCCCAGATCCATCTTTCCCTGGGGTTTTAACCCATGTGCTGATCAGGCAGATACTCCTGGAGATTCTGGGGTTTCCGTGGGCCTCCTTCTGTCACATCTTTGGGCCATCTTCCCCCATGGATCCACTCAGTTCTCTGGCTATAGGTTCTGGGGGAACATGGAACCCTTAAGAAAGTATACTTGGAGCTGGGTGTGGTGGTGTATACCTGTAATGTGAGCCCTGGGGAGACTGAGGCAGGAGGATTGCTGTGAATTTGAGGCTGGCCTGGGCTGCATAGTGAGTTCAGGAGCAGCTTCCACTACATGATGAGACTCTGTCTTAAACAAACAAACAAATAAACAAGCAAAAAAGCTGTACATGGGCATCAGTGCCTGTGTTCTCAAGACCAGGCCTCAGAACCCTCCAGAGACCAAACAAAGCTATGCCAGGCCTGCACAACCTCTGAAGCCCCCTCCCATGCTGCAGTCAAGGGAGTTCATGAGGGGGCACATAATCCAGGTGACTGGTATTCCTGCTTCTCCAACCCTGCAGTGGATGCTCCGGAAGGAACTTACCTGTAGCTCAAAGTCATTGCTGAGCTTTGTACTGCAGGTGTGATTGATTACATATGGACCTCCGGGTCTCAAGGGGTAAAACAGTGCGCTCTGCATTTGGCATAAAATAAAAAAGTCCATTCTGTAGTTCTTTAAAGAGCATGAGATGGCAGCCTACAGCAGGGCCTCGGGAGGCACAGGGGAAAGCTTTCTTTCTGACTGGCCAGCCTCTGTTAGAGGGCTGCCTGAGCCTTCTGAAAGCACCATGAGTGGGCATACACTGGGGCTGGGTGTGAACTGGTCTCAGCTTGACAACAACTTGCCTGAAGAGGAGATGTCTTAGTTATTTTTCTCTCATTGAAAATACCTGACATCCAAAAGGAGGGCAGGTTTATTTGGCTCCCAGATTGTAGAGGTTTCAGTCCATAATCAGCTGGTTCCAAGGCAGGGTGTGCTTCAGGGTGTGGCAAAGGGGGATCACAGCAAAGAAACAGCCCATGGCAAGCAGGAAGCTGCAAAAGCAAGCAAGGAAGGACAAAGACAAACCTCTGTCTGCCCTGATGTCCAGGCTGCCAGGACTGGTACCAAACCAGTCAGTAGACTGATTTAGCAATCAGCTCTCCTTACTCCTAGCACTCTTAACCCAAGCATTGCACCAGGCATCAGGCACACACTCTAGATCCAGCCACCTCTAAAAGAACTCCACTATGACTGCATGAGGCTTTGGGGGATATCTAGACACAGGCCATAAGATGCGGGATTTGGTCAGCTGTGCCTTGAAGTTTCAGAATGAATGGTCAAGTCTCAGGCCTCAGTTTTGGGTGGACTGGGAGGCCCCTCTTCCCTTGACCTCACCTCCGACCAACCTCTCTCACCCTGAATGCTAATGCTGGGTGGTGGCGGATGTTCTTGCCAACGTGGTGCCCATCCCCGTGCACTGGCCAGGCCCTGCTCCACATGCTCAGGGGGCACATTCTGGTCTCAGACATGTGGTTCAAGTCTCACTGAAACTACTTCAACCTTCTACAGTCACTTTACTTTGGAGCCTCTGTTTCTGTATTTTAAAATGGCAATAATGATAGCAGAAAGTTGATGGACAGTAGTATTTGTATTACACAGAACAGAACGGGGCTTGGCACATGGAAGCCTAAATATACCAGCCCTTGTTATCCCCATCATCACTCTGACAGCTCTCATGGGTCACCTGGGATCCTAATGTGTGACACAGTGCATTGGTTCAGACCCCAGAAATCTGTCCGTCTTTTGTACGCTGCAGTGACAGCCAAGTAAACTTCTGAGAGGACTCATGTTAATGGGTCTCTATCTGTGCAGCTTGTCACTCGGGAGGACTGTTTACATAACAGCAGCTGAACTTCTGTCAGTTCATCTGAGTCGGGAGCAGCTGCTCCATTTGTTTTGGCTGCCCTGGACAGCTTTACCCTGCACTAACTGGGTGAGGCCCTGCAAGGAGCTGCTATGTAGTGCATTTTATATGTATTTAGTGCAGGGTCTACAGGATCTCACTACACAGATCAGACAGGTAGTGATCCTCCTGTTTTGAGCCTCTCAAGCACTGGGATTACAGGTGTGTGCTACCACGCCCGGTCTCAGTGCCTTCCCCATTTTAGGGCCCTTTGGGGGGGTGACTCTGGGGATCGAACCCCAGTCCTTGTATATGCCTAAGCAGGCTCTTTAATCTGCCCAGCTATCTGGCTGGCCTTTATCTAAAGCATTTTAAAGAATGGACTCAGCCTTCAAGGACAAGGTATGAAGAATGAACTCTGGCTCTGGAGCCAGCCGAACCCCATCCAAGAACAAAAGGATGCCACTCTCCCAGTGTTTGTAGACCAAATTGTTGAAGTTTGATCCAGCAAGACCAGCTTTCCACCTGCTCCCTGGTGGCTTGTTGCAGTGATTTGCGCAGGGCCTGGGTGCGCTGCACAGAAAATGCTGGCATGACACCAGCACCGCATCAGCACCTGTGGTACTCACTGTAAAGTGGAAATGCAAAGGAGCTGTTGCTGAAATCCACCTGCTGACTTTGAAAACTTCAAACTGATCGCCAATCAAGCCTGATTAGCCCTTTGGTCCATGGGGTCAGGACTTCTGGGGATGTGAACGGGCAGCACACCTGAGCCTAGTGGCCCTGACTTGAAAACCCAGAGCTCTGCCCACAGCTCCCTGCCTGTGCAGCGGATGGACACACTGGAAGAGGTCATTTAACATGTGACGGTCATTAACATTAGAATACACATATTCTAATTTATTACACTTATGAATATGGTCTCCAGCAGCTGCATCCACTTGCCTAGAAAAAGTCTCCAGTGTAATGTTCTTTATGGCTGAGTAGTACTTTATTATATAAAAAAAAATCACAGCTGTAATGGGGAAAGGGAAAAAAGAAAAGCATGTGTATTTTACACAAGGTGGTTAAGATAGTTATA
This sequence comes from Ctenomys sociabilis, assembly GCA_004027165.1. Classification (NCBI taxonomy): domain Eukaryota; kingdom Metazoa; phylum Chordata; class Mammalia; order Rodentia; family Ctenomyidae; genus Ctenomys; species Ctenomys sociabilis. The sequence goes on from PVKA01002830.1 coordinate 47,996, forward strand.
CAATTAGCTTCTCTTAGTTCATTGAAAATAAAGGTTTTTTTTTTTTTTTTTACAGAACCAGGGATTGAACTCAGCCCTTGCACTTGTCAGGGAAGCGCTTATTCTACTGAGCCATCTCCCCAGCCCCAAAAAGAAAGGTTTGTACTAATACTGTGTGGACACGCTATCAGGCCTATACCTTATACTCTGAATGACTACTACAAGACAACAATATTCACTGCATTACTTATTGTAACTCTTGTCTAACCTTTTTTGTTTATTTATTTATTTTCTATTTTAGGGAAGGGTCTACAGGGTGTTCAGGGTCTCACTGCTAGATCGGACTTGCAGTGATCCACCTGTTTGCAGCCTTCCAAGAGCTGGGATTACAGGCATGCACCACCATGCCCTGTCTCAGTTGCTGTGTCAGTGTGCCCTGGGGGTGGGGCTGGCATGCTAGGCCTGGGGATCAAAGCCCTGGCTCCTGTGCCTGCTTGCAGGTGCTTTAATTTGCTGAACTATTTAGCTGGAGCTTCCTACTAACATTTTTTGAAACCTTATTTTATTGTTCTTTTTAGAACAATAATTTTATAATTATTGTTTATAATTCTCTTTAAAATATAAACAGAGAGCTGGGCGTGGTGGCGCATGCTTGTAATCCCAGCACTCGGGAGGCTGAGGCAGGAGGATTGTTGTGAGTTCGAGACCAGCCTGAGCTACAAAGTGAGCTTAAAGCCAGCCTGAACTGCATAGCGAGACCCTGTCTCAAAAAAGACAAAAAAAAAAAAAAAAAAAAAAAAAAAAAAAAAAAAAAATATATATATATATATATATATATATATATATATATATATAAACAGAGAGATAATAGGAAACAAGGAGATGGATCTTTCATAAGGGGAAAGGGACCACAGGATTGAGGGATAGGAGAGGAGACATGAAGCAATTTCAGTGTGTTCTGTACCTGTACCTACTCCCCACAGGGAATATAATCGTTATGTACTGCGAACATGTCCAAATAAACCCAAATTAAAAATACATAATGATAAAATTTTATATTGTAATCAGCAATGAATTCAGCTTTGGGAAACTGAATGTAGAAGAGCCGCAAATACTTATTCTAGCTTTATGTATGTACATCGCTTGGAGAAATTTGATGTCAGTTTCTGACGTGAAAATGTGACATTAGTTCCTAGAAACATATATATACATATGCATATATATATGTATGAATTTAGAGTTATTGTTCTTAAGTGATTTTAAAAGCTAGGAATTCACTGTTGGAATTCCCACCAGTGCCCCCAATATTAGGCTGGCTGTGGTGGTTAGGTGCCTGTGTTCCCCTTGGTGTTAATGATTGTGTAATTATCTGCAGGTGTCTTTGTTTCCCCCCCTTGTCAGACCTGTTTAATTCCATTTTAGGTTCTTCCATGTTTTCTATGTAAATTCACCCTTTAACTGGAAACACTGAAGTCAGTTTTGCCTCCAACTGAGACGAATACATATTTGGATTTGGTGGGATAGATTTTGTTACCTGTTCCATTTTTTTTTAAATTTAGTACAGGGTCTATAGGGTCTCACTGCACAGATTAGACTCAGCGATACTCCTATTTGCAGGTGCAAGGATTACAGGCACACCACCATGCCCAGTCTTCCATTTTTTTTTTTTTTTTTTTTTTTTTTTTTTTTTTTTTTTTTTTTTGTCTTTTTGAGACAGGGTCTCACTATGCAGCTCAGACTGGCCTTAAACTCACTTTGTAGCTCAGGTCTTGACCTCACAACAATCCTCCTGCCTCAGCCTCCTGAGTGCTGGGATTACAGGCTTTTTTTTTTGTTTGTTTGTTTGAAGGATTAAATGTTTTCAAGATGATTTGTGTTTGAACTATGACACCAACAATAAAATGGTGATGTTGATAACAGGAATGACTAGCATAATGTATTTAATTAGATGTTGTCAACAAAAAGCATGGTTTAAAGGTTGGTCTTTGTGGTATTCACCTGTGCATAACTGATGGAAACATATACTTTTTTTTTTTTTGTTATAACCAGGGATTGAACTCAGGCCTTTGTGCTTGCCAGGGAAGCGCTTATTCCACTGAGCCATCTCCCCGGCCCCAACATATATATTTATGAAATGAATTTTGTATACCTTTACATATACAGAATGGCTAAATGGCTCTTCTTCACATAATTTGTGTATAATGGGATTATTTCCAGTTTAGTTCTATACTTTAAGCAAAGTAGAATTTACACAGTCAAATACACACGTCTTTAGTGTAATAGTCTGTGAATTTTGATGAAGATACTTACCTATGTAACCACCAGCCAGTGGAGATTAGAAAATTTCTATCATTCCAGAAAGTTCCCTTGGTTTAGAGGTCATTGTTTGAAGTACACAGCTTATATTTGATGATACAAGTGATTATATATGATTTCAGTCATAACTATGGCTTATTTATGCTAATAAATGAAAAAGATTAGCCTGAGTGTGGTGATGCATATGTGGAATCCCAGTTTCTTTGGAGGCTGAGGCAGGAGGGTTGGAAGTTTGATGCCAGTCCAGGTAAATTAGTGAGCCTCTGTCTCAAAATAGAAATTACAAAGGGCCTGTGATGTAGTAAACTGCCCTGGCTTCAATCCCTAGTACAAAAACCAAGACAAAACACAACACAACACAAAAATACACAAACCCTGGAAGACAACATGAACAAAATTTAGCAGCATCTAAACCAAATGAATAATTTTTCTTTAATGTTTGCTGGCAGTTAAATATTGCCCATTGCCCATGGGCTTATCAGCAGTGCCCAAATCACTTGGGAAATTAAACTTTACTTGTGAGGTAGCAAAGCTTGCTGATCCATTTAACAACAAGCTAATTATAAATAGCTTCTCCTAATTAGTTCAAGGCAGGAGGTTTTATTTCATTTACATCAAACCTGTCCATCATTAGGTATCTTTTGGACCCAGAAGGCAATCTCGGCTTTCCTGTTGTAAGAGACCATTGCCACCTGAGGAGATACACACTAAAGCAAGAACCACGCAAATTTTATTTTCATTCATTCATCCATGCGTCAGATTACACGCTTACCATGAGCCAAGAACTGCAGAGTTCTGGGATGACAGCAGTGATCAAAATGGACAAAATTCTTCTTCTCATGGAGAAGGGACAGAAACCAAAAAAGCAAAAACAAAACCAAACCAAAACAAAAGACAAACCACCACTACCACTAACAAAAAACCCAAATGTAAACCCAAAACCAAATCCAGACTTACCTTTGCTCCATTCAAACAAATCCATAATATGATGCCAGGAAATGCGAAGCATGAAGAAAGCTACAGCAAGATACAGGGCGAAGGAGTGGGGTGCAGAAAGGTCAGAGCGTTGCCACGGCATGACTTTGGAAAGCCTGTTTGAAAAGGTCCCCATTGGGCAGGACCTGAGCAACCATGGAGGGTTCTGAGAACATAAAGGCCCCACCAGGAGGATGTGCTTGAAGTTTCCCAAGAACACCAAAGTGGTGAGAAACGACCGAAGGCAAAGCAAAGACACCAGAGACGAGAGGGTCAGCTTGGCTGACCACACAGGACAAACCAGGCCACCTGAAGAACTTTGGAATTGACACTGTGAGAATAATGTAGAATCTTAGGGTCCTTTTTTAAAGCCCAAAGTGAGTGAGTGTTATTTGAAGTGATACAACATAAAGTGATAAAATAGTGTGGAGCATTTACAGAAATGAGGTCTTGAAGACTACCTTTATTTCTAGTTTTAAAATTTAAATATTTTTTATCAGTACCAGTTTGCAGTGCATAGTGATTCTGTTCCTTGTGAGCAGTTGACATGCGCATGCAGCATGTCTTCTTTTCCCCTTCCTTCCTCCTCCCTTCCCCTCTGCAAAAGACCTATCTCTCTGTTCTCTATTACCTAGCTTTGATTTTGCTCTTTATTTATACTTTCAGTTTCTGATATAAGAGAAACTATGCAACATTTAAGCTCATGCATCAAGTTTATTTTGCTTAATATTATGGCCCCAAGGTGGATCCATTTCTCTTTAAGTGACTCAGATTTATCCCTTCATAGACTATGTTTCTACATCAGTTTGTAAAAGAAACATTTCACTTTGGAAAAATCTAGATTTACAGGAAGGTTGCAGATAGTTCAGAAAGCTTCTGGATATGTATGACCCAGTTTCCCTGACTGTTAACATCTTACCTTACCATGGTTCACTTGTCAAAACTAGGAAACTGACATTGGCATGTTACCATGAAGTAAACTTAAAGTTTCATTTGGATTTCAAGGTTCTCATTAATTTCTTCCTTTTTAATTAATTAATTATCAGTATTTTTTTTTGGAACTGATCAGATTCAGGACCTTGTGCTTGCTTGTGCCACGGAGCTACCTCCCTGGTCCTAATTTATTTCTTCCATCCCAGGATCCAATCTAGGGCACCACATTGCATGTGTTGGCCCGTGTCCCCAGTCTTCTCTGGGCTGGCTGGTCTTCCCTTGTTTTTCATGAGCTTTACTTCCTTGAGGGTCACCAGTCAGGTATCCTGTGCAATGTTCCCAGTCTGGGAACATTTTGTCTCTCATGATCAGACTAGGATTGTAAGTCTTTGGAAAGAATGCCGCAGAGGTGAAGAGCAGTGCTCACTATATCATGTCAAGGTATGGACATCATGCCTGATACCTATAGGAAATCCCTGGTGACAGTTGTATCACCATTTGATTAAGGTAAGTGCCTTAGTTACTCTTCTTGTTGCTGCGACAAAATTCCCAACACCCACAAGTTAAAGAAGGAAAGGTTTATTGCAGTACATAGTTGGTAAAGGTTTCAGTCCATAGTTGGCTGGCTCCAAGGCATTGCGGAGGAGAAACAGTTCATGGCGAAGCCAGAAGCAGCATGCAACAACCAGCAGCAAGCCTGCCTTTCCTCTTTTTATTTCATCTGGACTGCAAGCCTATTGACTGGTGCCCCCACCACCCACCCATGGTAGGGCTTCCATTATCTGCATACCCTTAATCCCAGCATCCCATACCTTAGACCCAGCAGTTCTGAAAATCCCCACCTATGAACACATGAGGCTTTGGGAGGACATCTAATTTTTGTTGGTGCCAGGAATGGAACTCAGAATCTTGTACTTGCCAGGCAGGTGCTGTGCCACTGAGCTATGTCCCTGGCCCAGTATGTGTGTGTGTGGGGGGGACTCATCTAAGTGTAAGTCGTAATTGTGAGTTTGAAAGATTTCTCCACTACAGAGTTTCTCTTTTCTTGCTTCACTTTTGGAATTTAGTTTACCATCAGGGGAGATAAGCTTCCTTGGGCTGTTAAAAGCCAGGGAGCAACGTACCATCCTACCAGTGCTTTAGAAGAATCACTCTGGAGAGGACTGATTATTGGGGCAGGCATGAAACTGGGTAACCTCCAGTGTGAAATGGCAGCTCGGACCAGCGAGAGCAATGTGGAAATGCTAAGCGTGCTCAGAACTTGCACAGGGGACACAGCCTGCAGACATTGTGCCTCATGGCTTCTAGGAATGTTAGGTATCATCTTTTACTAATGATGATGTCATTTCCTGAAAGAATAATACTCTTTCTCTAGTTGTGGGACATGAAAACAAAATTGCTGATTTGTTTCCATTCTCTAGGGACACCCAAGTGGTTCCTTGAGCCCAGCTGTAGATGTCTCAGATTTTAAGCGAGAGAAATATCGGCATAAAAATATTAAGGCCGCTTAGCCTAGGGAAACAGGTCTCTTCACAACCTCCTGTACACCAGTCTCCATTTACCAACTTCCTGTTTGTTGTATGTGTTTCAAGGCCCACGAAGAAGCAAGAGGATAGCTTTAACATTTTTTTTCCCTATAAGTCAACTTAAAATTGGCCTCAAACCCTCCTTGACTCTGGTATAGAAGCTTAATCTAGCTACAGCCACACCAACTCAGCTCCTTTGGCTATTACAAGAGTTCACTTCATCTTTAAGCTCATACAAGTCTGGACGTTGCCTCCCTTCTGCTAATATTGATCTTGTTCATAAAAAACTTAGGGAGAGGCAGGCGCTAGTGAGAGGGTTTTTCCAGCCCGGCAGAGCCAGATGCCACGTAGGCAGCACACAGCTTGCCAAGGAGACCTAGAAGGCTCCTCCAGCTTTGTCCCCGGAAATCTGCAAAGCTTCCTGGAGAATGTGGGTTTTCAGGCAGGCGGCTGCACCTGGCTGTGGAGGTCAGGGTGGATGAGGGAGTGATCGCCCACCAGAAGCTGTTCTTAAGCAGTGTTCTTCTGCTCTGCTCTTTCCAAGTAGGTTGGGCTGAGTTCCAGCTGCGCAGGTGTGTGTGTGGGAGACTGTCTGTTCCTGGGTCTCCCGGGTTAGACAATGAGACCCTGTTGGAGGCCCAAGACTAGCTCTAAGTACCCTCTGTGTGCGCCCGCTGTAACCACCTTCCCTAGGAGCCCTAATCTGCTGCAGCCAAAGCTGCCAGACTTCTTGCTGATCGCTTCTGAAAAGACTTCACCCGCGACACCTCCCCTCTGGCCTGAAGGATGCAGCGTTTGTGAAGTAAACGCCACAGGGCAATCAAGTGTCACAGATGTACAGTGGGAAGATGTGGAGCAAACCGCACTATTTTCTCCTCCCCAGCTCAGAGGTCCTGCGAGGAGCCCAGGGAGGACACTTCCTAGACACCACTTCCCCTTGCTTGCACAGGCAGTGTTTAAAGGAAAGGAAAGAAACAGTTATTTTCAAGAGTCAGCCTTTTCCCTCCATTCTCTCCCTGTGGAAGCCTCATTTTCTCCCTCAGAGGTTTCAGCTTCTGAATTTATGTCAAAGAGAAAAGGATGACATATTTTTTTCATGATTTTTTTTTTTTGAAGGTGACAGCGAATCCCCCCAAATTCCCAGCAGGCTCTGCTGGTTCCTTTTGCAGGGGAACCCAGAACGTGCTCTTCACAGCCTGTGGCTGCCAGGACAACGCCCCAGGCTGGTGGCAGATGGATCAGATGCCTGTTGTCTGGGGCTTAAATGCCCGGTGGAACATCTTACCCCCGATGTGCAGGCTTTTATGCTTCTGGGTATAATGGTGTCCCTGGGGTCTGGGGACAAACAGAGTGTGAGCCAAAGGACTACGTGCTAGGCCGGGCTTGCAAGAAGGCCAGGGGCTGGTGCTGTCTCCAGGAGGGTCCTGGCCTCGCACTGTTTCTGGCCATCAGAGTGGGAATTGGAACCAGCCACCCTCACATTGTCACGATCAGCAAAGTGGTGGGTGTCTGTGCCTCCATCTCCCACATGCACACTTTTCTGGAGCTTTCCATGAGCTACCATACCTTAAGAAAATGCTAAAGAGAAAAATTAAGATTTGTGAAAGTGGGAGTAGGGGAAGTGGGGAAGGGACATTGAGCTCTCAGCCCCAAACTGCGTTTGTTCCTTTGGTGTGCAGCAGCTAAGCTGTGGGTTTGTCTACAAACTCAGAGTGACACATGCCTTCTCTAGGTGCAGGTACATGTGGCTCGGAGGGGACAGGAAAGGCAGAATCTGTTGAGTGGTTCCTTCTGTAGGGGAACCACTTTGTCTCCTGTTAGCTTAAGTCCTCAGCCATTGTATTAGTTCAGTGCTTGAGGTAAGGAAAATAAGTAGCTTCCAATTGACCAAGCCAAGGCCCATGTCCAGTCATGTGCTGGGAGGCTTCCTGGAGCCTGGGATTTGAGTCTGGACTTCTCTGTTAGAGTCCCTGGCAGTCACTTTTCCTTCAGAGGTGATGGGAGGAAGTACTTGATAAGTGACAACACCTACAAATGCAGAGAGACTCTTTACACTCCCACACTAGCTTATGTTCCACACAGCAGAGAGAGAGGCACTTGATGTACACAAACAGGGTGTGTGGGGTAACTGGTAAGAGCAAGACAGCCAGGGCCGTATTGCCTGCCTCTGCCTCCTAGGAGCTCTGTAACCCTGAACATGGCACTATAGCTCTCTGTATCTCAGTTTCCTATGTGTGGAGTGGGGAGGGGCCATACAAAAAGTATCCATCTCCTAAGCAGATGGTAAGGTTAGGCGAATGGCTTCCTGCACAGCTCCTAGCACGGGGCTTGGAACACAGTGACTGCTGTGTTCCATAAACATGACCACAACTTCCAGCTGCTGATCAGCAGCCTGAAGAGATGGGGGGCCACAGCTGGGTGGTGTTGATCCCACGGGCAAGGGCCGCAGTAGAAAAGGCTCCAGAGCAGCACTTTTCTCTGCAGAGAATATTTGTGACTGCTCCCAAAGAACCAGCCTTGAAGGCTAATGCTTCCTGGCTAGAACAATGACCAGGGACAAGCTGGGGGAGTGGCAGGGAGCTGGGAGGACCTCTCCGCCGTCTTACGCAGATCCGTCCCTGGACTCAGCACCCACGGCAAGAACCCCTGAGATCTTAGGAGAGTCATGCGTGCTTTGTTCATGAGCGTCCAGCCTTTCTACTTTGGAGCTCTCTGTCTTTGTGTCCACGGCCCGGCCCCTTTGTTATCCAACTTCCACTTCTCTCCGGGCTCAGCTTAGAGGTGCTTTCCTAGGGAGATTTGTCTGTTGTCTTCAATGGTTTGGGAAAAGGTGTTAAGATGCAGTACAGACTCTAAGTATTTAAATGAAAATTGCTACCCCAAAGATGATAATGTTCTTGTTACCCAATTGTACATCTGTACAAATTATATGTGATTGCTTATAATAACTGAAAACAGCATACACATCATATTCTTTACTTATTTGAAATAGATTACTCAGTTCCTTTTTTTTTTTTTTTAAAAAAGCAGGGTTTCACTCGGTAGTTCAGGCTGGCCTTGAACTCCTTTTGTAGCTTGCCTGACCTCAAACTTGCCTCAATCCTTCTGTCTCAGGTGTGCATCTCACCAAATAATGAAAAGAGTTACCCACTATTTTCCATTACATTTCATCAAGATCTATCTGCGGTATTCTCAGAAGGATACGTTCACATTTTAGCAAGTAAAACACAACGCCTATGAAATCCTCTCAAGAAATTTCTGTGCAATAGTTGGAGGAGCCACTTTTCTACTTGTATGACTGAGAACCGGAAGCCTGCCCTGTTCCCCCAGGACACTGAGAGAAGTAACAGAACTTGGGCTGAACTTCCCATGCTGCCTCTCATTCTGTCTGGAGAAAAATCAGAATGGTCTCCTGCTCTGAAGTATTCCCTCCCGTGAGTGAAAGCCTGACAGGTCTGTCCACAAAAACAGTGGGGTCCAGACCTGTTTGGCAATAAAAATGGAAACCAGTATTGTAGGTGCAAGGTAACATCACATTATTGGTTAAATTGACATTTCTTTGATTACCATGAATACTTTTCTATGTATCTATCAGTTATGGAACTCATTTCAGTATTTCCTATTCACACCCTTTGCATTCTTCTCTATTGTTATCATGTCTATGCTGATTTATATGAAATATTCACATATCAAGACATTGTTCTCATATTGTCTCATACATTTCAAACATTAGTATTTTCTAGTATAGTAAATTTGTTTTTAGGTTTTATGTTTATTTGTCCATACAAAAATTCATGTGTGGATGTAGTTGAATTGTCCAAGCTTGACCTTTTAAAAACATGTTTATCACTTTCTCATTTTTCCTTGTTTCCAATGAGAGAGAAACAGAGATAGAGTGACAACATAGCATTTCAGAGAGTTAAAAATTGAATTATGTTACTGAAACTGAGGTTTAGAAAACAATTATGTTCCACTTATTTAGGAAAAACCAAAGCAATGGGCAAAGACACAAATCTGCAGAGGCAGCCGTAGATTCTCTCTGAATCCCCATTGCAGCATGAGGGAATTGAAGGGCCTCCAGTGCCAGAGCCGTCGGTTCCAAGCCCCTGTCCAGTGCAGAGGCCCTGCCAGCGCCCTCTCCACCATCCACCCCTCTGGAGTCCCTTAGATGTGGGCACTGCACTTGCCCACCTGCCAATTCCATACACAAAGCCTAGCTTTGCCCTTTAGAGCTGCAGAGACACTGGTTCCTCAGGAAAATGTTGGCCATGCAGAGAGCTGCCATGTGACGCTGCCGCACTGAGACCTCTCCTAGCAGGATGAGCACCTTGAAATCCTTTTTCTGCTCTTCCTCCGACAGCACTGGCACTCACTTTAGTATGCTTCCCGCATCTGTCCCTCTTCTCTTGTAGGTGCCTGGCCCAGACCATAGAACCCTGCATGCCCTGGAACTGGTCCCGCCCTACACCGATGGTGCTTGCCAGGCTTCCCGTGTAACTTGCTAGCTCTTAACCGCTGTCCCAGTTTCTCAGGAACCCTAGGCTGATTGTCTCAGTCCTTGGCTTTGCCTTTCCTGCTGTGCACTCTCACATGGAAGTTTGTCTGGCTTATGATTGTTGCCAGCACCTGATACCTTAGCTCTGGCAAGCACCAGTTGGAGGTGTGCCCGTTTGCCTCTGCTTGCCCTTCTCCTGGTTTAGAATCCTGGGCCTTTGCTTCCAATGGCAGCAGTTTTTAACCTGGCTTTGTGGGTTGGGGTTTTGGTTTGGGTCTTGTCTTTCCTATGCAGTTTGACTGGCACTTGGCATCCTACTGAGATTTACCCAGGGGGACTACAGAGGCCTGAGAAGCACAGTGCAGGGTGAGGGGAGGTTGGGCTGAGCAGAACTGGGTTGGGCTAGGTACAGTCAAGGCCCATTTGTTTCTCTTAATCATTGGTAGGCAGAGGAGGTCTCACCTACCAATGGCAGTGGTGAAAATGCATTTATGTGAATCCTAGGTCTGCCAGGCTGGGACATCTTGAGTGAGTCATATGTCCGTTCTGAGAGGACAACACTGATTGAAATGTCAGTGCCTGCTATCTGTCAAGTGCTGGCTAAGCATGTGTGGCTAAGAGTATCCTAGGCTTTGCTCCATCCTATTACAGCAGCACACATGGGAGAAGGAAGTTGGACACTGGTGACATCCTTAAAGATGATACTGGGACCTGACATTTTTCTAACTCTCTTTGCTTCCTGGCCTCCATGGGAGGAATAGGCCTTCTCCTCACAGCCCTGTCATGATGTACTGTAGGAAACCAGCCTATCAGGAATGCCTAACCAGAGGGGGAAAATAGAGATGAAAGGCAAGACACAGAGATAATTTTGAGAGAGGCGGGCAGGGAGCTCATGCCTCTGAAGGACAAAGAGCCCTGAGTATTGGCTCACCTTGCTTTACTTTATACATGAAAGCAAGTAATTAGGCTGATAGGAGATTCATCTGTCTCCTGTTATCTATAGTACTCACCTAGGGAAACCTGTGATCTCAGCTGTGCTTACTCTTCTGTGGAGCTTGCATTGTACCAGCATGCCTGCCTGTTGCCAAAGGAGCACAGCGTGCTGGTTTTGTTTCCTTTGTGCTTGCAGAGGAGTTCAGTTAGGTCTCGAGTGTCATTATTTGGTCTCCTACAATGTACCATGTCAGCACAGGCCTTTAGCCACACTGCCAAGTAACTATGGACTAACCCTCTGAAGCCATGAGCCAAGATAAACTGTTCTCTGTTGATTAGCTCAGGCATTTTGTCACAGTGCCTGAAAGCTAACACAGTACAAAAAGTAAGTAGCTGAGCTGGGTAAGGTTGAACCCAAGTTGTGTGAATGCATGTGTTCTGGACCATACTGCTGAGTGCCCTGAACTCCCAGTTCTGCTGAGGTCTTTGGTCTGGAAAACTCTGCAGCAGTGCTAAGGATTAGAGAGCACACATTCAAGCTCTCCCACATTAATGTGGCTATAGCTTCCAGCAGGATTTCTGTGTTTATGCTCCTCATTTTCTTACCCTGAGCTAAGGCCCCCTGAACCCTACTAGCTTGTCTGAAACAGCTTGGAAGCATTCAGGTAACATGAGCAAATTTCTGCCAGAAACAGTTTTATGGCACTTTTGGTATTGCTGTGTCTACTTGCAGGAACTAAAAACCCAGAAACAAAGCCAGGCATGAGTTTCCCAACACAAGGATGCCTCTCTAGAATATTATCATTAATTATTTCTGTGGGCTGAAGTTGTTTGTTTAAGGTATTTTCTCTTGTAGACATAAGGAGAAGGTATCACTCTGGGTTTTTCTCCATGATTCTCTGATGTCCTGGCATGCCAATGCCTGAGAAAACAGCCCACAGAATGAGTAATTCTCTGCAGCTGAGGGCAGATCTTTCAATTGTTTAAGGTTGTGGAACTCTTGCTGCAAAGCAGGAGTCAGCCTGGCAGGAGTAAATGAATTAACAAATGAGCTTCCTCTCCTCTTCTGACAAAATCAGTCTTCCTTCCTCCCTCCTTCTCCTCCTTCCCCTCCCTCCCTCCCTCCTTCTCTCTCTCTCTCTCTCTCTCTCTCTCTCTCTCTCTCTTTCTCTCTCTCTTTCTGGTTTTAATCTGCCTTCCTGTAGATATGACAGGTATAATACCCTAGGCACTGTCTTTGGATTTTTGTATAATATCAACAGGGCACAGTGATCCTTGATTTGTGTGGTACCTTCCTAGGAGTGTGACATTGTGATGATCATTATCACAATATATTATAAGAGAGAGATTAGGAAAATGTTTTTATATAAAAAAAAAGCAGCTCTGAGGTGAAGAACCAGTGAGGCTGAGAGAAGACACCAGGAGCCTTACTTTTGTAGGTTGGTATACTTTGTGTTTTGGAGATGAAATTGAACCTTCCAAGAAAAACCACATAACTCAGCATAGATGCTACACGGCACATAGTAGATGTACACCGTACAGGCCAACTCCTTCCCAGCAGTATTAAAATCATATTTATTTAACAGGGCCAAGGCCATAACAACTTAACTGGTGCTGTCCCATGACAGTCAGATCTTTGTGTCTGTGGAGTTGTTTATTAAGTTTCTTTTGGTCCCGACTGCATCACAATAAGCCTTCCAGGAGCATGTACTGAAACACAGTTGAAGTGTATGTGGCTTTTGAGTTCCCTCTCTCATCTGTGCCTTCAGATAGCTCAGTCTTCTCCCCTTTTGTTTTCTTTCTGCCTAAGTGGAGAACAAGAATGCTGAGATTTCTCCAGGACACACCTGCACACGGTTGCAGAGCAGCTGATCCCAGGCAAAGCTGGCTTGGCCACACAGGTGGTGACAGGGAGGTCTCTGCAGGCTCCCAAGCAACTGAATCCAGGCAGAGTGGAACACAGAGCTGCTGGAGGTGGAGGTGGGGCTAGTGGGGGCAGGGTGGGGGAGACAGACATCTTTGCAGGGCTGTGAGCAACGTCTTTAATTACTGTGTGCCTCAAAATGTAGCTAAAAAGCCAGCGACCACAGGGACAGTTCCACATGTATGCACATGCACACACAGGCACAGAAACTTTCTCTGTCTCTGGAGAACACCTACCTCTTCTGGCAGGTCCTTTCCCAAGCTGTTCCTCTTTCTTGATATCACAAAAGAAAATTGGAGAGATTTTTCTGGAGCCCTGGAGCAGAGGTAGACTGCCCCAAGTTGTACCTGATTTTTCACTGGGAGGATCACTTCTTTTTTCCTAATCTGTCTCAAGTTTTACACCTCCCCCTTAAGGAAGAACAACATGACTATGGTTAGGATTGGCACCCTAGGTATTATTGCAGCAGAAAAAATAAGGGGCTTAAGTTTTGGGGTTGGGGGCACAATCAACTCCATCAAGTTGTTGTTGGTGTTGCTTATTGAACTCTAACTGGCTTGGATTAGAATGAGTTCAGTATGAACTTATGTTCTTCTAGAGCACAGATACACTCCATCCATTATATATAATATGTATTAAAAAGAATAGAAGTTAGTGCACTTGCCAAACAATCAAGTATTCTCTTTAAATCATATACTAAAAGATTTTTTGTCTTAGCTTCTTCACCACTAAAATAAGAATAAGTCCTTAACATTGCGGTAGAGAAATGGAAGTTAACAAAAGCAAGGAGTGAGTTCAATTAAATTTAATTACTCTATTAATGATCCCCTGAAAATATTCTATTTTGTTGATAATCTGAGAAATACATCTGAAAGAATGACACTATGTAATGTGATAAAAGTGAATTTAAATTAAAAATTATAGCAAAAGACACACTGCTATTAATCTGACTCCAAATAATCCACCTTGCTTTGAACACAATTATTCTGTAGTTCCTGTGACATTCTGAAGGCCTTCTTTTGTGTCTTTATTTGTCATGGCCACTTCAATATCCTCAAGAGATTTAAAGCATTTATGGCAATTTCTGTCACATACAAACACTATGCTGTGTCTTTCTGCACCTGGTTCCCTGGATCTGGTGACGGTGTGGCTTTTGGCTCTTCCTCAATGTCAAAATGACCCTGACAGCAAGTGTGTGGAATTGGTTCCGGACATCAAGACAACAAGAAAGTGCATATAGACACTCAGAAAGAGCACCTCCAGAAGTGCCTCCGAGGGTGGCAAGAGTGGTGGGATAAGTTGGTGTGAAGCTAAAGGGATTATTCTGAGAGGAATTAGCGGTAATGTGTCTTTTATTTCAACACATTTTAAAACATTTAACATTTCCCATGTGTTTTGATCATTCCACCCACACTTGGCCACTATCAGGTTGTCAAAGATTAAAAATATTAAACTGAGCATGGCGGTGCATGCCTGTAATCCCAGCACTCAGGAGGCTGAGGTAGGAGGATCATTGTGAGTTTGAAACCATCTATAAAAAGAACTCAAGGTCATCCTGAACTGCATAGTGAGACCCTGTCTCAAAAAGGCAAAGAAGAAGAAGAAAAAGGACTAAAAATATTTCTTGTGGGTCATGTTTGTGAGTGTGTAGGTGTTGGGTTAATTTTTTCTGCAAGTTACATAATCAGTACATTTCAAAATGGACTGGTGTCTGGGTTTTCTGAGGAAGTGATCCCTTTTCTTTTTTCTTTTTTTTAGTTTTTTTTTCTTTTTTTTAATTTTTGTTTTAATGAAGTACAAATATCAATGAGACAGTTTTAAGATACCTTGACAAGATGGGTTTGATAAATTAATACATTGCAAACTGTTTTCATAATGTTTTGGTATCATAGAAGGTGCATACATGATATTATACTTACAGACATTATTATAGCATATGACTCTTATCAGTAAAGAAAGAGAGTGTAGCTGTTTGTGTATCTTATTTTTTCATACCTGAATTACATCAAAGATTCAATAATTAATACTTCTACCTTGTTATTTTCCTAGTGGTTGTCCATAGTACTCGAAACTGACATAATATCCTGTCCAACCACCATTAGTGCAAATCTTGTCTCTCATAGGATTATGTAGAAGCACAGCATTATCTATCCCCACTGTACTGTCTGATCCCTTTTCTAGAAATTTATTCTCAAGAGAAAAATCAAAAGAGTAGTCAAAGATATGTTTCTAAGTTTGTTCATCTCAGCTTCATCAATAAGAGCAGAAATGGGGAATGACATACATGTCCACTAACTGGAAGCTTAGTATGTTAATTTTGATAACCTTCAAATGTAAAAAGTACTCAGAAACCACCCAAAATGCATATGCAGATTTTTATTTATTGATATGGAAAAGCATCTATAATATATTGTTAAATGAAAAGAAAATTGTAGAGCTGTATGTTAGTATTCCATTTACGTGGTATATTTATATCTATGTCTATATTTGTATAAATATGTATTTAGATACAATGGCCTCTGGAGGAAAAGATTATTATAAAAGGACATGCACCTTGCATTTGATAAACTAAGGATTTGTTTAAACATTTAAAAAGTAGTGGTATCATGTTTTATAATCAGTCAAAACAACAATAATAAGAAAGAAGAATCCAAGAAGCATTCAAATGAAACTGCTTACTAATACGATTCCACTGCTTCTACTAATTTCTCTCATTTGTAATGTGACCATTGAATTGGATACACACAATTCCGATGGCCTGAGTAGGTGCCTGGGCCTGGGCTGTTTCCAGCAGACCAAAGAAACAGTGAAAGCTAAACAAGTCTGAGATAAACAGAGTGACGATACGATACAAATTGGTAGGGCCTGCCGTAAAGAACACACTAATCTATTTAGTGAAAGAATAGATGACAGGCTCTCGATGAGCCCTATGAATTGAATATCATGTGAAAGTAAGGTCGCTGAGTGTTAGCGTAAGTGATAGGGGTACCCCTGGGGGGCGATAGGCCCTGTATTCAATGCTGTGGGAAGTATGATTCTCTCTCACCTCTTTTCTTTTGGGGAGACCCAGTGGTGGGCATTAGAGACTTTCAGTCTACTTTGCCTTTATTTTGGACTGAGACCTAGATGGTATCATGTAAAAATATCCCTGCTAATGCATATTAAGATGTGACATGCTTCTTTTTTTTTTTAATTTTGTGTGCCTTTCTATCATTAACCCGAGGGGAGGAAAAAAAAGAAGAAGAAGAAGTAGAAAAAAAGAACCCATATCCTGGCATGTAACTAAAAACCTCCTCGTGGGATTTGTTTAGTGTGAGAGAGTGATTAGTAATTTTTAGTGATTAGTAATTTTCTCCCTCAGGTGGTTTTTCTGCATTCCTGTAGAGATCGTGTACACAACAGGGTTGCCAAGTGGGAAGAAAAGGCTCAGGCAGAAAATATCACGCTTTAAAGAACTGTGTGTGCGTGTGTGTGCGTGCGCATGTGTGTGTGTGTGTGTGTATGTGTGTGTGTGTATTTTAAACAACTGAAGTGCTTTGATTTGGAGCTGATCTCTGGTCTTGCAGAAAGCCCTGTTATGTAATAATTTTATTTCGGGGAACAGTAGCTGGTGTTGGGAACCCATTCTCCCCCAGGCTCTAGTCACTCCTCCACCGGTTTTGGAAAAGTGAGCCAGTTCCAAAATTCTTAGCTGAGGAGGGCTCAGACTTTATTTGTGGTTTTGAGAGTCTACTGTGGAAATCACAGGTTTGAGGCAGGAAGAGTTTAGATGTGTTTATTTAAAGAAGGGAAGCAGAAAGACAGCAGATGCCTACAGCGAGCCTTGTAGAAAGGCCCACGGCTCTGCTCCACGGCCCTGCGAGGCGGGCATTCACAGGAACTGAATCACGCCCAGCTTGGCTCTGGCATGAGTGCGCTGTTGCTTTTCATCTTGCCACTCCCTGGGGAACCGAAGCTGTTTGGTACAAAAATGAAGCAACGTGTGTGGCCTCAGGATTCTCCCAGTTCAAGATTTCATTGTGTGTGTGTGTGTGTGTGTGTGTGTGTGTGTCTGTGTGTGTGTGTGTGTGAATCTGTAGGCACAGATTCTTGCCCTTGTGGCCTCTTTAGCAACTATTAGCTTCTCAGAATGCTGCTCTCTGACTACAGAAAGGATGTGCTGTATTTGGCTTTCCCTTTGGTTCCAAGGTGGAGGAGGGGCCACCTGGAGCAGCTATGAGGCCAGGCTTCGTGTTGAGGGGTAATGTGCTCACACTCACTGAAGCCAGTTGTTTGCTGACCAGTGTTCTCCCCTGGTGGGCTTGAGCCTCGCCTTCCTGCGCTGTCGCTGTCCATAGCCTTGGTTCCCGAATTTCTACTGCACTGTGCTGTTACAGGGACTTCCACACACTTGATCATGTTGGGTCATTATGGCAGCTCTGCATGGTCCCAAACAGTGTGGATTATCTTGCCAGTTTAGATGCAGAGTCCCTGAAAACACTCTTCTAGTGTCAGCCAACTTTCTATTTCCCAGCCCTGTCTTCTTTGGGAAGCATCACAGGGAAGGTTTCGGAGGTGCGAGCTGGGCACTGAGGTCCCCTTGCTTATCCAGATCTCTGCCTCTAGGCATAGACTGAGATTACCCCGGGAATCCAGAAGTAGCTTTGAATGCAGGACTAAGTTACTCTGCGAGTTCAGGGTAATGATCTAAGCAAAGACCATCACTGCTCTCTGTGAATTATCCAAGTGTTGGTGCAGGGAGGTATTGTGACAGACCCGAATGTCACCTTGTGAGGTCTACCTCAGAGACTCTTAGGCAATCTGTTACATACTGCTCCAGCTGCAAATGCTATCTCCATGGCTACTAACAGAATTCACTCTCTCCAGTTCAGCAAACTTCTTGTATGAATGGCAATTCCAAATCGTCTGTCCTAATCCACTCAGGGTAGCAGAAAGCATTTAAGACATTTAGCATGTTAAATGAACCACAAATACAGGTAAGACTGAATCATGGCTGGAGAAGAGGCAAAGGCTGGTGATTTTCCATCATGCGGGCTAAAGAACTGGATGGGCAGGCATGCATTTTAGATTTTGCCACCCATTCCTTCCAGTTCTGGCAGGGGCATCTCATGCTGATGTCACACAGAGAGAGAAGAGAGGAAGCTGGGGGTGGATTTACAGCACAAACAAAAACTTGGAACTAGGGAGACTTCAGAAGTTCCAGAAAACAAGGCAGAATGTTTCTCCTGAGATTGTGAACATTAAGTTTAAGGAAGTACGTATACTTACTTTTGCCTTTCTCAAGCTTAGCATTACATCTGGCACATAGTAGGTGCGCTGTAAAAGTTTATTGACAGAATAGTGAGATCTGGTGTGCGTGTCTGCTTACCTCACGTGTCCTTCTGTCTATGGGACAGGTTTCACCTCGCTGGCTTTGCCTGCCGGCTGCTAACAAAATAACAGCTTCTGAGCTTGCTTCTGTTTGTGGATCTCACAGTTTTACCTGTCTTTGGGGCACCTACTCTAGCCTTCAGCCCCAGCCTTCTAATTTTGCTACTCGTGCTACATTTCTGATAGAATCCATAGAAGGCAGTTAGCCTGTTTAAAAAATTTCAAGCTTCCCATACAGTTATAATAAAACTACAAATTGCCCTGGAAAGAATATAGCGTTTTTTTTTTTTTTCAGAAAATGGTTTGTGAAATTTGGTTTTGTAAATAGAGTGTACAACTTCCAGGCTATGGTAATTACCACGGCAAGGTGGTTGATCCACATGAGTTATTAGAATAACTCTAGTTGCTTAGATTTCTAAATGTGACCTAAAAGGTTTTTTGAGAGCCACTAATAATTGACTGATTTTGCATGTCCCTACATGCTATAAAAGCAAAAGCAATATGTCAAAACATGTACCATAACATGTAAGCCAGTCCACAGTCCTTTGAGATAAACTTCTCTGTAGCTTTCAGGAATAATTACACATAGTCTTCCTACTAACTATTTTTCTTTTTCTCCTTTCCCCTGCTTTGTTTTCCTGTTCTTATTCTTCTTTCCCTTGAATGACAGATAAATTTATAACACCGGGCTTCATAAAAAGCGCAGTTAAAAGTGGAATTCAGAGTGACCAGGTCCTTCTTAATGGTAAGTTTCATTTGCAACCACAAGCAAAAACCTTGCACTTAAGATGGTCACCACCACTGGTGCACCAAGGCTGTGACCTGAGTGTGTCTCCTAAAACTCATGTTTTGGAAACACAAGCCTCCAAGCAACAGGGCTGTGAGGCAGGGTCTTTGGGGGGTTGTGGAGGTCACAAGGACTTGACCCCAGAAGGGATTAGTATATCTATGACCAGAGCTTTCATGGTGGGCTCATTCTTCTGCTCTTCTGTCTGCTGTCATGTGAGGACACAACACACAGGCATACACCAGGGGCCAGTGCCTTAATCTTCGATGTCCTGGCCTCCAGGACTGTGGGGAAATAATTTTCTCTTCTTTATAAAGTATCCAGACTCAGACATTCTGTCATAGCAGCATAAAACAAATTAAGACAACCAAATAAATAAAAATGAATAGCAAATAAGAAGCAACTCTAAGTCCTCTGAAACCAAGTAGTAGCATCTTCCTGAGGTGACTCTGGGCTTTAAGCAGCTCTCATGATTTCATCAGGTGCTATGACTGATTAGAAGAGGAAGACAAACTCTCTGGTCCTCTTGCACTGGGGGTTACAGGAAAAATATGATTTAGTTTTATAAGATAGTTGGGCATGACTGTAAATCTCAAGTTATTCCTGTTCTAGAACTATGGAGGATGTTACCTCAGTGTATATGGAGAGAGTAAGATCCTTCTCATGGTTATCAGGTGTCTCAGCTCTTGAAAGGCTCCCGAGACCTTGTCCTTTCCCAGGGCTTAGGGATTTCTAAGGACATCCACTGTTTTTTCTCCATGGCAGATATTTCTCTTGTGTGGGTCTTCTTTCCTAGTCACCATTAGTACTCAACCACCTTTTCCTCCTTCTGAGGGAGAATTCAACACCATAGAGATGGCTGCTTCTTTCTTTCATTCTTTTTTAAAAAACTTTAAAAATAATCCTCATCTTAGGATCACTGACACTTATATAGCAGGCTGCTATGGTAGCCCTTTAGCCCTTGAGAAGATAAATTGACATTCATAGCGTAAGTCACATTTTAATGGCTGGTTTCATCCTTTTCTTAACATAAGTCTTCAGTCCCTTGGCCCAAGCAAAGCCTCGCCAGTTGCTTCTGGTATTACTTGGTTGCTGCTCTGGTATTACCAGTTCCACCCAGTTGTCCTGCTCAAGAGCCCCATTTTTGATTGGCATGCCATTGAAGGCAGCTCTGTGAAGCCATACGTGGGTGGTTCCATGTGCTCTGGTAGTCTTCATGAGAACGTTCACTGTTTGCTGATGTACTCCAAGGCCCATAGACCTGCAAGGTGCCAAAATAGCATCATATTTATCTTTTATTCTACTACAACCACAGGGTCTGTTCCCATTTAAGAGAAAGTTCCTCCTTCCCATTATATTGTCCTATGTGTGCCTTGGGATTTTACAAAGTCCTCATGAAAGGAGGAAATTGTTTTCTAATTAAAACTCTCTTTCCACAGTGCTCATGGTTGGCAGTTGGGTTGGGCAGTAGGCAAAGAAATCTGTTCATCTCTTCATACCTTAGAATAGATGTAGCTACTGAAACTCTTCCTTCCAGAGCTTTGCTTCTGTTTGTGTGTGGCCCTTAGCACATTTTTCCTGTCTTTAAAGAGACAATATAGCATATCATAGGATGTTTTCTTTCATATTTCATTGGCAACATAGTCACTTGACTATATCTAGCTGCAAGGGAAGCTGAGAAAAATGTGGCCTTTTATTCCTAACACTAATGTGACTCCCCGTAAATCAGCATTTCATCTTAAAAAGGAGGAGGAATGCACTTTTGAGCAGACAACCAGCAGGCTTTGTCATTTTTTTTTTTTAAAGAGAAAAAAATA
The DNA here is from genome assembly GCA_004027165.1 of Ctenomys sociabilis. Classification (NCBI taxonomy): domain Eukaryota; kingdom Metazoa; phylum Chordata; class Mammalia; order Rodentia; family Ctenomyidae; genus Ctenomys; species Ctenomys sociabilis. The sequence goes on from PVKA01002830.1 coordinate 69,051, forward strand.
ATCCCCCAAATTTTAAAACAAGATAATAGGAGAGTAACAATGGTTAATACATTGTCTTGTTATCTTTAAATTACTTAGAGTACAAGATATAGACATTTAATTGTCCAAAGTTGCCACAGGTTTTTAACCCATTTTTCCACTTTTTTTTTTCTTTTTCCTGTGACCATCTTTCTCCTTTATACATCTTGTGTGGAAGACAGTTTGTTCATAGTCTGAATGTGGGGTGGGCTTTCCTAATTCTGGGTACTTTATCATCATGGTCCCTTGCTTGAAATACCTCTGGATGCCTGCCCTTGTTCTGTTCACCTTTTCAGGCTCAGATTAGAGCTTTTTTCTTACCCAATATGGTGATGATGTCCCCCCAACTAGTGTGTTTTGTCTAGACCTTTCAGGGCAACATTTACTCTTTTAATTCAGACACTGCTTTCCTTGTAGGGCTGATAGGGTTTCTGAATGAGAGGAGCCAGCAGAGGCCATATAGGCAGTGCACAGTAGGGACTTCTGCTGTTGCTGAGAGCGTAGACTAAGGCTTGAGGGGGAATTTTCAGGGCTTTTAACAGTTATATCCTGAGGAGAGCAAAGTCTTAGAACTGTGCTCTCTCTATAACTCTCTGGCCCACAGTGAAACCAGTAGTGGGAACACTACTTTCACCAATTCATACTCTCATCTGCAGCACATAAAATGTAATTTTTTTTTTTTTTTGTCTTTTTTTGAGACAGGGTCTCATTATGCAGTTCAGGCTGGCCTTAAGCTCACTTTGTAGCTCAGGCTGGTCTCGAATTCACAACAATCCTCCTGCCTCAGCCTCCCAAGTGCTGGGATTACAGGCCTGTGCCACCACACCCGGCTTAAAATGTAAGTCTTATGCAGTCTTTCTAACGTAGTTAATTACTACCTTTTTAGAATTTTTTCAACCTTAAAGTTTAGGTAAAAAAGAACCCCACTTTTCTGAAATTGGGCATCTGTTTTTTTCTACCTATTAAGAACTACATGAATTTTATCTTTCTTGAATGCTTGTTCATGTCTTTGTGAATTTTTTAGTTGGATGAATGATCTTTCTTTTACTCTTAGAATTTGTAGTTTTTTGGTTTTTTTTTTTAAATACAGGTAGGAGTTCAGCACTTTGTATTTGAAGTCGCAAATGTTTTTGCCTAGTTGTCATTTGTTTTTCACTTGACTTATTTTTTTCCCCTAGGAAAAAGGTTTTGATTCTCACAGAGTAGATTTTCTAAATCTTTTATTTTTCATGGCTTCTGAATTTTGTTGTCAGCTGGAAAAGCTTTCAATACTCAAGGCCATGAATGAATTCTCTCAAAATCTTCTTTGTCTTACATTTACATGTTGAATCTATTTGAAATGTCAAACTCTTTGAAAACATTTCAGGCAAATGTGTCCTTCAGTGTAGGGTTGCTAGATATTGCAAATAAAAACACAGATGTTTATGTCAGATAAACAACACAATTTTTAAGAACAAATATGTCTCAGGCAATAGTGAACATTTATTTGGAGCATAGTTATACTAAACCGTTGTTCATTGCTTAGTTACAGTTCAAAATTAACTGAGCATCTTACACCTAATATGACAGAGCAAGGTGGGGAGTAGGCAGCCCTGCTGCTAGGACACTTGGGTTTGGTTTGAGCCTCAGTGTAACCTCTGTCAGGAACCTACCGTTCCTGCCCCTTGGCACATAAAAATTTGTTGGTGTTCTATAGTATCTACACATATGTCTGTGGGACTTAAATTTGTATACCTGAAAGGTAGTGGATAAATTGACATAATTCCTTCATTTACAAATGAATGGTGACTAGCTCCCTTAGGTGTCACCATCCAGTGTGTGCTACGAGAATCTCTTTTGTGGGAAGGAATGAGGGCCCAGTGGCAATGGGCAGCAGCTCTCACCTGTGCTGTTCTAATGAAACTATTGAGTTCCTCTTTGTTTTTGTTTGGCACCAGAAATTGAACTCAGGACCTTACACTTGGCAGGCAGGCACCGGACTGCTGAGCTATATCCCTGGCCAATGATTGGGTTCTTTTTTTTTTTTCCTAGTGAAAATTTTTTTTTTAATTAATTTGATTGAGAAACAAATAACAATGAGTCAGTTGAAAAACCGATTAGTAGGACAGTTTCAGTAATTAATACATTGCATATTGTTGTCTTCATAGTGGTTATTCATAGTACAAGATGCAGATGATTGAATTCTTAAGGGTATTTGGGTATCACATAATTATCTCAGTTATCATATCCAAGGGTTAGAGGCTAGAGTTCTGCATTTTTTTTTTTGTATTGTAGGGAAGGGTCTACGAGAGTCTACAGGGTATTTAGGGTCTCACTACTAGATTGGACTCATAGTGATCTTCCCGTTTACAGTCTTGCATGAGCTGGGATTGCAGGTACACACCATCATGCCCAGTCTCAATCTCTGTCTCAGCAGGCCCCTGGGAGGGCCTGGCATGGTAGGCTCAGGGATTGAACCCCAAGCCCCTGCGTCTGCTTGCAGGTGCTTAAATCCACTGAGCTATTTGGCCAGCTAGAGTTCTAGACTTACATAACAAAATTATTATTTTTTTTTCTACAAGGTTTTAAATCATAGCATTTAAAACTTGTCAGTGTATTCTGTTTGTTTGAATTAGACAAAACATATCTACTGTCTTTTTTCTGCTTTTTGATAAACATACACTTGAGTCTTATCTCCTTTCATACTCCCTTTATGATTAACAAAGCACAGGGTTGTGATAACATGCCTCTGTCCCCACAGAATTGTAGCACAAATCACAACCATCGTGATAAATCAGGACTGTGATGTCACTGAAGCTGCAAGCTGCTGATTATGTTATAGCCAAAGGAAGATGGTAGACATACTTCAATCTCATTTACATGGTTGCATCTTATTAATCCCCTCATTTAGTCACTCAACAAATATTTATTGAATGTATATGAGGTGCTGGGCACTGAACATGGTTTGAGGTTCAGTAAAATGTCCAAGGACCCTGTCCTCAGGGGACTTCGCAATGGTTGCAGTCGATTCCAGTTGGCTGGTAGAAAGTCCACAGCTGAGTTTTCAGGAATCTGGAGATCCTTGCAGACAGACACTGTGAAGGTGTTTACATGGGAAAATTGGCCAGTGCTACCGACTGAGGCTTTCCTTGCTGTTTCTTTTGTCTTGCCTTGTTCACTACTTAAATGTTTGCTAGTTGTCTGCTAGTTGCTGGACACCACTGGGTTTGCAGAGATGTGTGCTCTTTCTATCTCTATCCCACACCAGGGTCTCACAGTAACAATACCCCTTGATTTTCCAAATAATACCTTCTTGAAATGGAATTATTATAAGGTAAGATCATTGATAGATGTTATAAGTTATTTGCCATCTAAAGTGACTGAAAGAGGAACTTTAAAGAACCTGCATGTTGAAAAATTCATTTATTTATATTTAGCTATTAAGGAGGGGGGAAAGAGGATCTTTGTAGAGTGGCGGAGGGGATTAGATGATGTAATGCATATGGGTGGAAGGGCCCAACGCAGGGTGGCTTCCAGCTGGTGTCACACAAGCCCAGCACGTTTTGTGCCGTTCTCAGATGGGTGGTTGTGGCGCTGTTACAGTGGAAGGCAAATAGGGCATTTAGCTGTGTCTCTGAACTCCACCTATTTATTTATTGTTTTTAAAAAAATGTATTTAGTAAAAGGTCTACAGGGTCTCACTACATGGATTGGACATGTACTGATCCTCCTGTTTTCAGCCTCCCAAGCTTGGGGATTACAGGTGCACACCACCATGCCTGGACCAGCTCTAGGAATTTTTAAGAAGCATCCATTGGTGCTTTCTACTTTAATAATCATGTCATCTGCAAATAAAGAGAGTTTTATTTCTTCCTTTTCTAATCCATATGTCTTTAATTTCTTTTCTTGTCTTATTGCAGTAGCTAGGACTTTGGAGTGATGAGAAAGGATATTCTGGTCTTTGTACAAACATTAGGGGAAAAGTATGATGTCTCTCACCAAGAAGTGCATTTGCTCTAGGTATATAAACAAAATTATATCTTTTTTTTCAGATGAATGAAATTCTCTTGCAGTTCTCATTTTCCAAGATTTACAGAATGTAAAAGTTTCTTTTTTTTTAAAAATTGATCTAATGAGAGATCTGGCTGATGGTTATTTTCCAACTGGGAAGTGATGGAGGGAAAGAAAGACAGTCTACTGTTGAATCTTACGTGACAAGTTCCCAAGTCAGCTTTCTGTCGCCTTGAGCCTGCGTCTCTCTTCTTAAAACCAGGGATCTCTATCAGTGGTCTTCAGGAAAGAGGCGGCAGGGGGCGGAGTGATGAAGCCTCTTAAATATGGAGAGCTGTCCCTTCTTATCTGGGTGACCTTGGATGAATCATAAAGCTTCAATTCTGAAATCAGGATTGTAATTACCTTATCAGGCTATGAAGATGGGTTGAAATGGTAATAACTCTAAAGCACTATACAAATTTAAATTATCTTTTAGAAGACAAGTTCTTGGAGGACAGGATCTATGTCAGTTCATTTTTGTACCCTCTAACTAATCTGGAGCATAGTAAGTGCTTAATATATATGTAATTATTGCATTATTACACAGACTCATCCCACTACTATCTCATTTCATTGTTTGCCCTTGGACTGTGTGGGGGGTGTAGTACACAGTGGACATTATCATAAGGCTTTATGACCTTAGAAAAGATACCCAAACCTGCTAACGAATAACTGAACTAGTTGGGTTGTTTAAGGGTCATCCAGGTAAATCTCCCTGTAAAAGATTGGTTCCTGGTAAATGATTACTAAATGCTAGCTGTTATTTTTATTTGGAAACCAGTCAACTAGAGAAGAAAACCTGTGGGGGTTTTGTTTTATTTGTTTGTGGTTGGATTTGATTATTTCCTGGAGGAAGCATTCTTGTTTGCTTGAGGTTGAGAATAGAGGGTGAGAAGGAGGAAAACACATAGCTGACCTTTGGTCTGGTATTTCCATTTGGGTAGATTTACCAGTTTTCCTCTTTTCCTAATACTACTCAGTCCACTAGGTGACACTGTTTACTCATCTATGTCACTCTGCTTGGGCCTCCAGGCAAATCTTAATTCAAAAGTCGTGTGTTTTAGTCTGAGGTGGTGGCCAGGGGGTATGAGTGTTGGAGAAAAAATACAAATGAACTGTTGGTGACCAACCTTAAGGTACAATTAAGGACCAGTTGTCACCTCCAGTTACCTGTGACTTACAGGCTGGTGTCACAATGACTCTCTACCCTTCTTTAAAGAGCAACATGCAGTAGTTTCTACTTCTGCTTCAAGAAATGAGAGAAAACTTGGACTGCTCCTTCTCCCCATTGTCACCAAATTGAAGATACAATACATTGTTGTGGCTTTGAATGGAGAGTTTCAGAGATGCTCTCGACGGTCTGGTTTCTCCTTCACTCCTCAGGATTCATCAGTGAAGGCTCCCAACCAACTAGGAAACAGTTGAAGCAGTTCCTTGACCCAGCCTGCATTGGGCTCAGGTTGGGTCACTGCTGAGAAGGAGGCTGCCACAGTGCCCCTGTTCAAATGAGGCATTTGGAGAGGCTCTCCTGGCTTTCCAGGTCAGTTCTGGTTTCATCTCTGAGTAGCTTTATTGCCACACACCCACCAGAAGATGTTGTTTATCTGGACACCACCCAGCTGAAATGTGTGACGATTCCAAGTGGCACATGTCACTCCCTGTTAGAGAAATCCACTCCAAGTCACTGTCTTCCCTCGCATCTGCAGGCTGAGCCACAGGAAGTATCCCAACCAGAGGGCTCAGAAATCAAAGATTCCATTCATCTGCCCGAGATCTTGGTATCTGTCTTTTCTGCTTATCATCCCTTCTTCATTTTCCATTCTAACTTTAAAGTTAGCTTATGTATGCTGTCCCATTTATAAGCTGTGTTTCTTTTGTCCACAGAAATGACACAATTAGAATTATCTAGCAAATATTTCTCAGTTCTAAATATTTCTCATAAAGCTTTCCTGGCCTCCTGGCTGATGAGCTCCAATTTTCTTTGCTTTCCTGTGTCTACAGCACATGCCACCTTGAGTTGGTGTGTGATAAACAGCTAAATATAGTCACAGTTTTGGCAGCTAACTTTTAGAAGACTGTCACCAGGCCCCTAAAACAGGAATTAAACAGATTGAAAAGGCAAACTCTTTTGTACTTGGGAAGAGAGGACGCTTTGCCTGTGTTGTGAACAGTGGTCTCTTTCATGTGTTTGTGATCTACTTTATTTAAGTAACAGTAATAACCTTAATGATTGTTAACAGAAGTGCTGTTAAATACTAAGCACCCCTGTCTGCAATGGGGCTTCTTCCAGAAAGCTCTTTCTGTGGCACCAACACTGCAAAGCTGGCGGTCGCGTGAGGAGGGGAGCAGAGCAGACGACAGCAGTCTTTTCTCTGTACACACTGAACAGCAGTCAGTGGCCGAGCCCCTGTGACATGTGGGATTTGTTCAGTGGAATCTCCATCCTGTCTGGTCCTCTGAGGAAGGAGGAGAGAGAAGGAAAAAAGAGCAGGGGAGAGAGGGCCAGAGAATTTCAGGTCTGGCTTCGGCACATTTGATTTCTAGCTGTTGGAGCCATTCTCCCAAGAAGTGGATATTAATTATACTGAGGGTGCCAAGCAGTGTCATGTTTTTGTAAATCAAACAAATAGTCCCAGTGGATGGACCGAGGCCACCAAACTGATTTCATTTATGGTGCAACCTGAATTTAAAGCCAGGACTCCAGAGGGGACAGACAACAGTGAGTCTGTTTAATGTTAAGGTGTGCGTCTTGTTCCTTTCGTGCTGCCTTGACCCCAGGGCTACCCGCTCTACTCTAATGTTTTCATTTAAGCTGTTAAGATGCTGCTAGAGGTGGCCGTGGCATTTTTTGGAGACATTCAGGATAATCAAATTGTTCTGAGGGACAGGGGCAGTAGGACTCTTCTGAGGGAAAAGGGCAAATCGAGCATGTGTCCTGGTTGTGTTGAGAAAATAAAGAATCCCTGTGGATCTTTCCCAAACTCCAGGCAGGTGTCTGCATGCAGTCTATTGGTGAAAGTGTAGCACTGAGGCCTCCAGGGGGAAGGTTAGACTTTGTGTGCTGTGCTTGAGAACCACAGGCCCTGAATGGCCCTGTCCCAGCTTTTACAAGAAAAGTATTTCTCCTTTTGATGCTGGGCGGATCTTCCTAAAGCATCCTTTGCTCTTTGAATCTTCGGTGCTCTGCCGGCTTCCTAAGCGATGTCCAAGCTCTGGAGGCCCAGCTTCCCGCCCAAGTTGATGTACATGGGTCTATGGGTCTATGGGTTCTCCCCAGCTGGGTACACCCTGCTCCCTTGCCCCATGGGCCTACCAGAGGGGACTCTGCCAAGCTTACTGGGCATGGACTCGGTCTCTGCTGAGACCTATCATTTCTGCTTCCTTTATTCCCCCTGGGAGACCCCTTTCCTTTCCAAAGTCTACTTTCTACCATTGGAATCCTGTTCACCACTAAGGGACCAGTTTAAATGCCACTGTCCTCAAGAAGTCCTGTTTCTTCTCTGTGTCCATCCAGAAATAATTCTTTATTTTCCTTTGCTTTGAACTTCTTCTGTGGAGCACAAGCCCTGCTGTGGTCGATAGGGCCTTCTGTGTGTGACATCTTTCCTGGAAGAGCACAAGCTCTGGGGAGGTGGGGAGCAGACCTCTACCTCAGCCTAGGCTCGCATGGCATTCTGTGCTGAATTTGCAGCCAGTAGTACCTTTTGATTAAATAAGTGACATAAAGCATGCACACTCTCTGACTGGCCTGATTTCAATCTTGTATCTCAGAGCTGGCACAATAAACTAACAGTGTCAAAGATAAAGTAATCAGAAGTATGTTTCCTTAGATCAGTTTTGCTTCAATGGTCTTCTCAAGCATTTGCATTCTTTCAGACCTGGTGAGTGCCTCGTAGATGCTCTTGTGACTAGCTCAGAGCCTGCTGATTATAATATTGTGATGAATGAGGGTTTCTAGTGAGGTAGACAGAGTTTTTAATCAAACTTTATTTGGAATTTATGAGTCGGAGAATATTTTATCCTTCACATTTCCGTAGACACTGAAAAGCTAAGAAGGTACAATACCACACTTGAAGTGCATGGGTCTATGGGATGTTGACAATGAAGGGTGGAAAACACATTGAAATGTAATATGAACTAACATGTTTACAGTATACCAGGCACTCTGCTTATCAGCTGACATGTATTTATTCTTTTGGCTGCTCAATAATGGTTATTTCCAATTCTTCCTTAGATGGTGGATTATCCCACAGATTTGGATGCGTGCAAATCCAGCCAGTTGCCGTAAATAGAATCCCACATGCAGTGAAGTCAGCTGCGGTGGGAACTGCGTTAGTGTCCTCAGCTTTGGAAAGGGTTCCTCCTCCCCAAATTTTTTACCTGTTCGCCCTTTCAGTTGGTTTATTTTGATCTGACATCTTGACAATGTGTCTACTTTGATCTCCCTGAATCTCTCACCAATCCAACTGCCCTTGGCCATACGTGCCCTGGAGGTGGAGAGTCTCTCTTCTGTGGCTGCTGCTTGCTCGCACAAGGTGCAGAAGTGAGGAGCTGGCCTAGGGATCACTGAGTGCGTGGGTCGTCGTGCGACACCACTGGAGGGGCCTCCTCTCCTCCCTTGTCCAAGACAGCTACCGTGAGCAGGATCTTAGGGATTTCCTCAGCTAAGGATGTAGGGACTGTGGAAATGAAATAAAATCAACCACTAGCAGCAACAACAGCACGAACAGTGCAACCAAGAGTTTAAACCAGAAATGTAGTGGATTGGTAGCTGAGGGTGAGATGCTGGGGGGAGCATTGCCTCCCTCCCAATCAAATGGGAGACAGCTGGTAAGCACTCAGATTCCAAATGCTGAGACAGGACTTGAAATCCCAATAACTCTGCCGCTTAGAGCCAGGTGATCAACTTAGCCTGTGTGGATCTGAGTGTCTCCATCTGCTATGGAAATTGTGCTAAACTAGACACGATGTACCGGAAGCGCTCAGCAAATCCAGCACTACCTATGCACAAGCCCTTTGTTAGCGACCAGTCGATATATTCAGGAGGTCCATTTCCAAATGAAAATACATGTTCTCTGTGAGACAACAGATGCAGTTATTTTTAGGTTCACATGATATTTTCTTTCTTTTCTCCCTCCCTCCTTTCCACCCTCCTTCCCTTACTTTCTTCACAGTTTCATGAAAAAGAATAACTGGGTGAACGGGACTTGGACAGGGACATTTTTGGTGAGGCTTTGTGAGAGACTGGTAACCAATGAAAAGTCAGGAGTCTGAGCCAACTCTCAGGGTGCAGCTGAGCAGCCAGCTGAGGTGAGGGGGGCGCTGGGGTAGGTGGAGAGCAGGAGGCCAACCAGTTCTCAGGTCACATGTGGCCCAGGCTCTCCTGTGGCAGTGGTCCGAGTCACCTTATGTGGGCTCCCTCATTCACTAGATTTTAAGCTGCTATTATTGAAAGTGTTGTGGTCCAGCCATGTATAGCTCTTATCCTTAGAAGGCAACAGCTTGGATCCCAGGTGCAGGACTGTCCAGTGGCCTGGTGATTTAAATGAGTTTCAATGGATCCATCCCTTTATCTTCCTGTTGAGTTCTATACACCGGTGACTCCTGCGTGGATGGGTGCGGTCGGTTATATTTTACATTTGCTGCTTCAGAGAGAAGAAGCAGATCGCAAGTGTTAGGGTGACTTTGCCTTCATACATGTGGCAGCTCCCAGGATTTGTAATAGGTAATGGTAGTCATCATCACATCCACTCTGTGTTTCGTAATTTTCTTACCGAAGGATCAAATCGGAGTTTATGGAATTTTCAGATTGAAAGGTAAGGTAAAAGTATTTCCTACCTTCCATGTATATTTAGACAATCTTAAACAAAACTGAAATTTTCCTACTTCTGAAAGGAGTTTACCAATTTCCTTGAAAATCCTCCTTTGATCTTTCACTAGTATACTGTGGTCAGCCCTATTGGCATTAATTATTTTCTAACTGAAAATGAAGACTAGTAATTACTGCATTTTGTGTGGGTGACTCCCTATGTCCTGTTTGTATGTCCTTTTGTTTTTTTATTATTTATTTATTTTTAAAAATTTATTTATTTGTATTTTAACTTAAGAGTGAAAAATAGAAGCAAAAACAAAGAGAAAAAATGACATAAAACAGGGTAACATACAATGATACATATGTTACAGATTTTCAAAACATGGATGGCTAAATATATATATATGTTAAATATATATATGCTAAAAATATATATATATATATATTTAAATAAAACAATCCAATACAAATCAGCAGTCCACAATAGAAGCAGGTTATCCACAGAAGTTGTTGACCTGAGCCATTCTGTATGTCCTTTTGGCACAGGCCAATTAATGCTTTTTTTTGTTTTTTTTTGAGACAGCGTCTCATTTTGTAGCCCAGGCTAAACTCAAGGTGATTCTCCTGACTCAGCCTGCCTTGTGCTGGGATTACAAGTGTGCACCACCATGCCTGGCTCAATTAATGAGTTTTGAATGAGTGAATGAATTCTTGGATGAATGAGTGATTCTTGCTTTTAATTCACTCGATTTGTATGTCTCTGTTTTAGTAAGAATAATTCTGATTTATTACGATTATGGCTGCTCTCAGAGTGCTTACCCCTTTGGGTTAGCTCCTTAGCCAGTCTTCTCTAAGCTTTTCACGTTCCTCTTTGATTTGAAGTCTAGAATTGGAGACCAAGGGAGTCTATCAGGTAAAAACTCTGAAGTGCTTCCTTAATGATAGAACCAAGTCAGAAGCTTCAGTTTTAGAGGGATGTGACTGTACTGGGCTCTAGTCTAGCCTGTGGGAGGTTTTGGGTCTTGAAATTTTTGATTTGAAAGGAATTGAAGCAATTATTGCTAAGTGGTTTTGTTCTTCTGGTTTTAGATTTGTCTGTCTGTTTTGATGATAACATGGCTAAGGTACAAGTGTGTTTATTTATTTACTTATTTGTTTTTTTGAGACAGGGTCTCACTCTAATTCAGGCTGGCCTTGAACTCACTGTGTAGCCTGAATTGACCTCAAACTTGTGGCAATCCTCCTTGCCTCAGCTTCCCGAGGGCTGGGATTACAGGCTTACCCCACCACACATGGCTAAAGTAAATGTCTTATTTCTTAGAAATATTCACGTATTCACTGATGAAATGTTATGATGTATATGACTTGGTTTTAAAGCATCAGCAGGAAAAGAGGGAGGGAAGTTAAGGTGGGAGAAATGATACGTTGATAATTATGAAAGCTAAATTAATTACTAATTATTCTATTTAGTTTTGTAAATGAAAATTTTTTTTTCATAGCAGGAAGTAAGAAAAAAAAATGTGCTGAGATAAACGTAGTCAGTTGTTCTAGGTAAGAAAAGCCAAGGCCTTAGAGAGGCAAGGGTGCCTACCATCACAAAGCCAATAATGGAGGATTTGGGCAGGAAGTCAAGACCTGTCACCCTCACAAATGTCCTTGTTTGTTTGTTTGTTGTTTTCACGAACTACATGCTAATCCAGCTTGTCCTGCTCTCTCTGTAGATTTTGTTCCTGTCACTGTCAGTCTGATGATGGCCGCTTTGGCATTCGTGACTCTAGTGTATTTCAGTCCAAGTCTGTTTACTTTTTTCTGTGATTTTTAACAGGCACAAAGATTTCTCCACTCCAGGAAACCATCTAAAAAGAAAACAATGTTGATATATCTCTTTGTTCTGTTGAATTGTTAGGGACTAAGATAAAGAATCAGTGGAAGAAAAAAAAAAAACCCAGACAAAACTAAGTGCAAGGGCCTTCAACAAATAAACAGTCACAAGACAGCTAAACTTTTAAACAAGAAATGGTGTATTAAACAGAATGTAAATGATATCTTAAAGTAATTACTAAAAATTTAAATGCACAATAAAATGATAAAATGCTTTGATAGGGCTTGGGACTGAGGGGCCTCTGATAGATATATCCAGCATCTTGGCCACTAGCCAGGGGTCTCTGGATTGGAACACTGATTTCATCAGGAGCCATGGACACCTCAGGAACAGACCCGTGTCCTAAATGCTCAGGGTTACCTGGTGTTATCCATACTCCTCTTCAAAAAGAAAGAGCATCTATCTCTCTCTTTTTTTTTTCACAATACTTTGCTTTTTCTTTATTTAAAGATTTAGATGCAGTAAAAGATCCAAATATATATATATATATATATATATATATATATATATATATATATATATATATTTTTTTTTTTTTTTTTTTTTTTTTTTTTTTTTTTTTTTTTTTTTTTTTTTTTTTTTTTTTTTTTTAAATTAACAAGAGCATCTCTTTATCTAGGGAAAAGGCGCAGGGGTGTTAGGAGGAGAAAGGGTGGAGAGTTGTGTATTTTGGGGCCTGTGGCTACACAGAAGGAAGTAGTTATGGGTTAACACACTCAGGTGAAATTGGAAGGTAAATACCATTAAATGATAAGTCTCAGTCTCAGTGGTGTCTCAGGAATGCAAGTTGCTCAGTAGGAAGCCTGGAGCCAGGGAAGTCACTCAGGTGAGACCAGATTGTTAGGGACAGCCCTGCAAGGAAGCCACCTTCCGTTCAGGGCCAGGGAGGCCTCATGGGAGCTGGACCTACTAACCAGTAAGTGGCAGAGGTGTTGGAGACCTAGGAGTGTGGAATCTATTATTTTTATTTTTATTTTTATTTGGCAGAACCAGGGATCGAACTCAGGCCCTTGTACTTGCCAGGGAAGCGCTTTTCCCACTGAGCCATCTCCCTGGCCCCGGGAATGTGGAATTTAAATAACACTCCTGTCCTTACTTAGGAGTCAGGGCATTTTTAGGTTAGGTTCAAGATACTTCCTCTAAGTGATTTGTATTTACAGGCAAGACCTAAGCATTGTCTCCATTTTTTCCCCCATCACAATTAATTCTCTTTGTTTCTAAGGTGCATGTCCTCAGCCTGAGATGGTTCTCTTTACTCCCAATGCACTTTTGACTGGGCTTTCCAATTCTCAGGTGACTGGAAGCTTCTATAGAGGTTAATAATAACTATGGATTTCAATTTCAAAGGAACTTCTTACTGAGAACAAGTTAGACATGAAAGTACACTTCCGAGCAAATTGTGCATTCATTTAAAGTTTAGGAAAAGAAATAGAAACAAATCCGGCCTCTCTCCCACCCAGCACGAGGCCCCAGGTCACCACCCCTGGAACACTGTGCTTTTGAGCTTTTGACGGGATTTGCTTCTGAGGTTAAGAGAAGTGTGCGGCAGATGTTGGGAGGCAGTTGGGGGTGGGGGTGGGGGTGGGGCGCAGGGATGAAGGGGCTGCCAGATGTTGAGCAAGAGGGTGGGACGTGGGGATGAAAGCCCGCCAGATGTCTGCGGTGCAGCCTGGTGGGCACCTGCTTCCCATGATCTCCAGAAGACGATTTGTATCGCATCCGCAGGATCTCGTTGAGGGACTGCTCCCCGCCCAGTCAACATGGGACCGGGGGCTCCAGGACCAACTTTCTGCGTGGTTCCTGGCCTCTCGGATGATATCGTTCTGGAAATCCAACTTGAGGGTTGTGTGAGTGAAAATACACCATCAACCAATACACTCATCTGTAAATAAAAAAAGGGGGGGGTAGGGCCTTTACATCCAATCTATTGTTCTAAAATATGAAGACAATCACCTTTTATTTTCTATTTATTTTATCTTTCCAGTGGGAAATGAGTTGCTCTTCTCTTTCCCCACAATAGATTTAATAGATTTATTCATCAAGTTTTCTAAATTTAGATACCAAACTAATGTTTTTCTCCCACTGCTTAATTTTATTCTTAGCAGCACTTACATAAAGCCAGGCAGTGAAAGATAAGGCAAAATTACTAACTTGCTGTGACCTGGGATGCACTGATAGAATGCAATGACAATAACAGAGACTGATGTGCCTGCGAGACTCAGGACCCAGCGCCCCAGCGCCCCCGCGCCCCCGCGAGGCCTGTTGGTTGCTTTTGGGTTTTCCCCATGGCGCCTCTGGCTACATGTTTCCTGTGGCTTTTAGGAGTCTAAGTTTTCTTGGGATGTCTGGACCAGACTCAGTTCTTTAGCCAACAGATGAGTCACACAAAAGAAACTATGTGGATCTTATCATTTCCTTGGAATTTTAGGGAACTTTAGTGTTTTCTAGGACTAGATTTGATTACAACAGGTAAAATTCCTCTCTCAGGTCTTATTTGAAAGGCTTACAAATGATGGCCTTTGAGGGACAATGAGCCGAGGGGCTGGAATGACCCAGAAGCCCCATGTATGCCAGGGGCATCATGAGATCTGCAGAAAGCCCACAGTCACTCGCTGTGGCCCTTGGTGGCAGGGCTGGCCCTAGCTCCTGGAAGTGTCTTCCTCGTTTTAGCAAGCAGTTTGAGCATAAAACATCTGTCACTGTGCTGGGTCCTGGGGCTCCAGTTCAGGGCCCCCCTTCTTGGGAATCCCAGTGTACTGAAGAAGACAGATATTGAGAATATATTTGTTGAAAAGATTATTTTCAAGGAGTAAATAGTACAAAGGAAAAGAACAACGTGTACTGTGAGAATATAACAGCAGGGAGGACTTTGCTAGATGTCATCATAAAACTATGGGATGAATTGCTTTATTATTTAGCAAATTGATCCTTCAGTTAGGATTAGGTCAATCTGCTTTAAATATTTGGTGTGCAAGAAGGTTTTTGTTTTTGATTTTTTAGACAGGGTCTTCGTGTGTAGTTAAGGCTGGCCTTGAATTAACTAAGGATCCCAGGCTGGCCTCGAACTCACGACATCCTCCCACTTCAGTCTCCTCAGTGGTGGGTTACAGGTGTATGCCACTGCAGCTGGCTTCATGTGCAAGGAGTTTTGTCAAGTGCTACTTTCTTAAGTCCCACCAAGGAAGAAAGAAAATCTCTTTTTTATCAATATATAAGAATAGTACATATTTATGGGGTACCAAGAAATGTCTTCATGCGTACTGTGAAACATCCAAATCATGTTAGTTACCTTTCCAAACATGAATCATTTCTTTATGATAAAAACATTCAAAAAATTTTATCTAACTCTTTATGAATTTACAGTACATTATTGTTATCCATAGTTAGCTAACTGGGCGCAAGCCCATTCAGCCTTTCCACATTCGGTATAAAGTTAGTGGTGGGCTTGTTATAAATGGCCTTTATTATAATGAAGCACTTTATTTCTTTACCTAAGCTGTTTTAGAGGTTTTTTATTTTTTTATCATGACGGGGTTTTGAAATCTATCAAATGCTTTTTCTGTGTCTATAGAGGTGATCATATAGTTTTTGTCGATATGGTGTATCATATTTATTGATTTGCATGTATTGAACCATCTTTGTATCCTTGGAATAAATCTTATTTATTTTTCTGTAAATTTAGGGAAGTATCTGTAGGGTGTTTAGGGTTCCACTACTAGATTGGACTCATAGTGATCTGCCTGTTTGTAGCTTCCCAAGTGCTGGGATGACAGTGCACGCCACTAGGCCCAGTCTCAACTGCTGTCTCAGAGTGCCCCAGGGGTGGGGCCAGCATGGCAGTCCTGGGGATCAAACCCCTGGCTCCTGCACCTGCTTATCTTTAATCTGCTGAGCTATTTGGCTAGTCCTGTAATAAGTCTTATTTGCCAGGGAAGTGTTTATTCCACTGAGCCATCTTCCCAGCCCGTAATAAGTCTTATTTAAAGTGAGTAATTTTTCTAAGGTGCTGTTGGGCTCAGTCTGATAGTCTGTTAGGGACCTCTGCATTTATGTTCATCAGGTGTGGTGGGCTGTGGCTTTATTATTGTTGTTTTCTTTGAGACAAGGTCTCGCTGTACAGGGCAAGCTGACCTTGGTCCCACTCTGCAGCCCAGGCCAGCTCATCTTCCCATCTCAGCCACCTAGTGCTGGGTTACTGGTTGGTACGTACCATTGCACACTGCTAGGCTGTAGCCTTAGTGTTTCATTGTCTTCTTGTCTGATTTTAGCATCAGGGTTGTGTTGGCTTTGTCAGCTGTGTGTAAAAGAATTTCCTCCTCTTGAACTTTTTGAAGTGATACGAGGAAAATTGATAATAGTTCTATAAATTTTCTGGTAGAATTCAACAGTGATACTATCTGGCTCTAGACTTTTCTTTGTTGGGAGACTTTGTTATTACTGCTTTGATCTCACTAGTTGTCATTGATCTGTTCAGATTTTCTGTTTCTCAATAATTCAATCCTGGTAAGGTCTGTCTTTTTTTTTTTGTATTTTAGGTAAAGGTCTACAGGATGTTCAGAGTCTCACTACTAGATTGCACTTATAGTGCTCCGCCTGTTTACAGCCTCCCAAGAGCTGGGATTACAGGAGCACACCACCACACCCAATTTCAATTGCCTTCTCAATGCATCTTAGGGGCCAGGGCTGGCATGGCAGGCCTGGGGATCGAACCCCTGTCTCCTGCAACGGCTTGCAGGTGTTTTAATTCACTGAGCTATTTGGCCAGCCTGGGTCTGTCTTTGAGTCCAGCAACTTCTCCATTTCTTCTAGACTGGTGCATACTTCTTTCTGATAATCTCTTGGTCATCCTTTGTCTGAGCTGTCACATGTGATGTCTCTTTTCTAACCTTTGATTTTATTTATTTAAGTCTAATCTCTTTTCTTGTCTAGCTAAGGTTTCTCAATTTCATGTATTTTTAAAAACAAGAAAACCTTTTTTTTTTCTTGTGGAACCAGGGATTGAACTCAGGCTCTTGCACTTGGCAGGCAAGTGCTTATTCAACTGAGCTATCTCCCTGGCCTCTAGAAAACCCTTTTTAGCATATATTCCAAGTTCTCCCCAGAGCTCAAACTTATCCTCACAACCAGCTTCTGCATTTGTACTTGCTCTGTACTGTACAAAATAAAATTTTAGAGCACTTTTGTATTTATAGAAACATTGTAAAGATAGAGTTTCTATCTGTTCCTCATTTCATTGTTCTCTATTGTTAGTATTTTATATTAGTGTGGTACATTTGTCACAATTAATAAGCTGATATACATTACTATTAACCAAGGTTCATATTTTGATTCAAATTTCCTTAGTTTTCTTCTATGAAGCTAGGGTCCCACTCAGGATATCATGTTACTTTTATTCACTATGCTCTTTTAAGCTCCTTGAATATTGCAGTTCCTCAAATTTTTCTTATTTTGATGGTTTTGAGAGGTGCTCGGAAAGCATTTTGTAAAATGTCCCATGAATAGAATTCCATTTGTCTGTTGCTTTTCTCATGATTAAACCGGGATTATGGATTTGGGGAGAAAGACAACAGAGGAAAAGTATTTTCACATCATCATACGGAAGGCGCAGATGATCCCCTTGACTTACCACTGTCCAAGTTGACTTTCCTCACCTGCCTCCACCAATGGGTGTCAGGTTTTTCACCTATAAAGTTATCCCCCCTTGCTTTCTGTACAGTACTTTTTGGAAGGATGACACTGAGCAAGCCTTCCTTAAGGAGCTGTGTGCAACCTCCCTGAGGGTGGAGTATCCATACAATTTATTTTTTAGTCTTCTTCATGGTACGTTTGTCTATTTTTCCTTATGTGCTTTATTATTCAATCATTTATATGAATAGGGGCCCATGGTTATTTACTTTATAACTGGGGCTGTAATTTAATAAAATTTTATTTTCTTGTACAAATGGTTCCACTTTTGGCAACTGGAAGCTTGCTTTTTCAGTTGGAGCGTGTACCTATTAACCATAGGCACATTGTGTGTGTGTGTGTGTGTGTGTGTGTGTGTGTGTGTGTTTGTGCACATGTGCAAGTATGTTTTTCTTTCTTTTTAAATTTTGGGTACTTCCTTACTTGGGAGATAGTCCAAGCTCAGCTTGTATATTTCTTACTTCAGTGCTAGAATCAGCCAGTTCTCCAAGGAACTCTGGTTCCTTTTATTGGAGAATGGCGTTAGAAACCAAATCTGTCTAGAGGCCTCTGGTTTGTGTTTCATGCTGCAAATTGCCTACAAAGTAGTGATGGAATAGAAATACAGGGTGGAGAAGGAACTCTGGACTTCAGAGTTAGCCTAAGCTCTGTTTCACTTATTCCCTGCTTGCTTACCACAAGGCTCCAGGAAAACAACTTAACCTCTCAGATTCTCCCCTGGCTAATCTATAAAATGGGCACATAGTCCTTGCCTTGAGGGTGGTGAGAATTAGAGAGGAGCATTAGCAGCGGGCCTGCCCCATGGCATCTGTTTCAACAGTCGCTCTTACGAAGCAGGGTAGGTCTGTGTGGGTGTCACCACCCCAGAGTTGGCTGAACACCAAGGAAAATAAATGTTTAATTTTTTTTAATTACATAAACAAAACCATATTGTTCGCGGAGGAAATAAAGAAAAGGATGTTTTACTTACCGTCCCACTGCCTTAACACATGTTCCCTGTTAGTCCCTGTCATTATGGACTTACTTAAAAAATATTTTCATCACACTGTACATAATGAGAGAAATAACATTTTATCATAATGTGCTTGAGCGCAGGAGCAGGACTTACTGTGTGCTTAGCTTGGACTCCTCTTTCTTGTGGACTATTGCAATCTCCACTTTATAGCCAAGGAAACAGAGGTAGGGCCAGATTAAGTACCTTCTGAGAGGGAGACACGGAAGCAAGGAAGAAAGACAGGATTTGAACTACAGTCTGTGTAATGGTTAGTATGTTAATATGGTACTTTTTATTATGTCATATTTTCTCTTTCCTGTAGACTCCCTTCCTTCAGACACTGGTGCACACATGTGGGTGTATTCTTGTTTTTTCTTTCTGTTTAGTTTTTTGAGACGGTGTTTTTGCTATGTATTTTAGACTGGCCTTTCAGGTCCTGGCGATCTTCCTGCCTCAACCTCCTGAGTGTTGGGGTTAGAGGCGTGCACCACTGTACCTGGCTATACTCATTTCTTAATGCCATTTGTGCTGTCCACCATGCTAAAGGCACTGGGTGATGTTGATAAAAACATGAAGTTCTCTCAGTCCCTTTCATTCAGATCTTATGGGGGATACCAGACCTAGACAAAGGACTAATTGCAGCTCTACTGGTACAGTACAGATGTTCAGGACACTGAACGCTTGTGTTTGCACAGAGAGTTTGATAACAGAGGACACATTTGAACAGAATCAGGCAGGTCTGTGGATGGTAATATTATTTCCCCCAAGTGGAATAGTTAAAATGAAGCTTTAGCTTCTTGTGGTGAATTAGGTCTCCAAACAGAAGATACTTGTTTTAACTGTAGTTGGGATCAGGCAGGCTTCCTTTCCTCCAGTGACTTTGGGCTGGGCCTTGGGACTTTCTTCAACCAAAGGAATGGGGGTAGAAATAACCCTCAGGTGCTTGTGAGTCTGGGCCTCAGTAGAGGCATGGCCCATTTCTTCCAGAGCTCTGGAAGTCTCTCTGCCACTGGCGCAGCCTGTCCCTGTGGGAGTTGCACTCTCTGCCTGGGGCCTAGCATGAAGTCACACAAGGATCTGGTGGATCTGAAAGTGATCCAGCTTGAGTGCATCCTGGCCCAGTTGAGATCATCCAGCAGGCTAGATGTGCAGGCTCGGGGGTGTAAAATCAGTGTCTGTTGTTAGAAATCTTTGTGATTCTGGGGCTTGCTTGTTTGGCACCATAGTCCCAGCAAAAATCTGCTTAACACTAGGCTACAAAGCAAGAGAAAAAGTTACTGCTAAGTCTGAGGAGCATGCATGCAAGCTTTTGTTTGTATACAGAGAAGCATTTAGACTGAAGACATGAAAATAATGAGGAAAGTGACAATTTTGTTGGATTTTGGCTGACAAAAAGGCCAAAATTATTTTATAGCCATCTTATATAAAATTTATAAAATTTCTATAAAGTCAAGGGCTAGGACTTAGCAGAGAGCATAGAATGGCTCAGGTATTTCTCCTTTGTCTCTCATCACTTTATCCCCGCATAAGACCCGACATGTATAAACTATAAACATTAGAGATGCATTCCCTCCAATACAGGACTTTTTAATGAGCAAAATAGACCATATACAGGAAATGCAAAGGAAACATTTATAACCAGGAAAGAGACGAACTTTCAGGGAAAGAAGGGATGCAATACTTTTCAAAATTAACTGATGTGTGAAGCATGCTAGCAAGACGTTAACCATGGCAATATGATATGTATGGTCAATAAACACCCTGTCTGGAGGCCAGCTAATTATTAGGATTTATTCTATTTAGTGTACCCACTTCAGAGTTCAACAGTACAAATGCATATTCTAACAATTGACAAGGATATTTGGGTCTCAGTCCAATCTAGAGCTCTGTTGTGAGGAATCTAAGTACTTTAAGAGGGAAAACACTGTGGAAGAGAGGTTGAGTGAGAAGCCCATGAAGAGGAAACTTTCTGAGAAAACCTTAAGAGTTAAGAATGAAAGCATGGTGCTGCTGGAAGGGGCCCCAGGAGAAGTGGGATGGGGTGGAGAGAGCTTTCTATGTCTTCACCCAGTATGGATTTGGGTCAAATGGCATCACTCTAGCTCCACAGTAAGAGTGCTTCTTCCTGTCTTTTGGCAGATGGGTTATTGAGTCACTGGTCACAGGCTATGCCACCCCACCCCCTTGGGTGCTCCCTGGCCCTTTCCTTCAGCACAGTCTTACCCATGTGCCTCTTTTCTGAGCTGCACATGCACCATTACATCTCTTATAGAGCCTGAAGTAAACTTAAGGCCATGAATTCACTCTGGCTTAAAGATGAGGGAATATGAAGAATGATTCTGAAATGCCTTTCACTCCCTTTGGTCTCTAGCGAATCAAGCCACACTCTTCAGTGTGGGCAGGAAAAAAAGTAGGGTTCTCCAGCTAAGTTCTGACTGAGAGCTGCCCCAACCTCCCCTAATGATGTGACCACAGGGTCCCCAATTGCAAACATAAGTCAGCTCCACAGGCAGCCTTGCCACTTAAAGAACCACAAAACAGATTTCACACACATATGTCCAACACTTGCTGTTTGACTGGCACTGTGGTAGGCATGGTGAGGGACACCAGCATGGATACACCATGGTTCTCCCCTTTGTGGGGTTCAGAATCCAGCAGAGAAGGTGGGTAGATAGGCATAGAAACAGCACAAGCATGTGGGAGGCCAACTAGAAGGACAAGTTTGATTATGGGCCAGATATAGAACCACCCAACCTCTAGGTTACAAACTGGAACATAGTGTAATGAAAATCCTGTCCTGGCTCCAGGGAAAGCCAAAAGTAGGCCCGATGGAAGAACTGATTTAAAACATGATTCCAGCCGGGTGGTCAAAGATGAAGCACCCTTCTGGTCTAGGAAGAGAACAGACTCAACTAGATAAAAGGGCTTCTCTGTAAAGCCACACTGCACATTCTTTTTTTCCTGACTTCCTATTTTGGATTCATCTTCCAAAGACACTGTCCAGGAGGCTCCTAGAGCATCCTCTGCTTGCGATGATTTCACTGGGCTTCAGATCAGAACCAAGCAAGGCTTATATTTTTGGCAACAGAATTACTGCAATGACCACGAGCTGGTTTCTGTTCAGATTGAATTGTACAAGTTAGACTTCTTTCAGCTTCACTGAGCTGTCATGAAGATCATTCTGGAAATCTGGTAACACAAACCACTTGCTAATAGTTCATTCATTTTTCTTCCTTAGTGGAAGAGTCTTGGAAGATGGGCCTGGGAATCTGGCTTATAAGCTGAGAAAAAAGACAGGGATCCAGGCAGCAGCTGTTTTTAATGTTTAGACTACATATGTAATATGTAGAGAAACACATTGCATCCCGTAAGATTATAAACAATGCATGTGAGTGGTAAGAACATGACAGTAAAACAGTGCTGCCAACACAATGGAAATGCTTTATTATACTGTCTGGACCATGTGGCTTCAGGTCTCAGGGTGTTGTGGCCAGGCCCTCTTGTGAGATGGGATTCCATGTGTTCTAATGCTACAATCCTCTCTTCCCCTCCTACGATTCATTCACACACCGATAGAATCATTTGTGGTATTGTCTGTCCTCTAGGGAGACTCAGGCCCTTCTCTCCTGGAGCTATGGAATAGTTTAAGGACAGACATGAATCTCAGGTTCATGCAATTAATCATGCTAGCAAGCAGTAAAACCTCGAGATGGAGCATAACTACATCATGAGTACAACCGGGTGAGGTAAGCAGTCTCAAACTTGGATGCAGAGCACCTGAAAAAGTTGATCTGTTTTTAAAAATAAGACTTTTACTTTGAAATAGTTTTAAATTTGCAGAAGAACTGCCAAGGGAGATAGACAGCTCTTTTACTTCTCAACCTCTTAGCTTTCTCAGTGTTACATGGTACATTCATTACAAATATAGAGGCCAGTATTGGTACATTACGGTTAACTCTAAACTGCATTTAGATTACGCTGCTTGTGTTAGTCACTTTCCATTGCTGGTAAAAAAAATGTTTAACATACACAACCTAGAAGAGAAAAGCACTTGGCTTATGGCTTTGGCAGTTTCAGTCCATGGCTTGTTGGTTCTCAGGCAGAAACACCATGGTGGAGGGGTGTGGTAGGGGAGAGATATCACATCATGGCATCTGGGAAGCAGAGGGACAGGAAAAGGACAAGAGGGGAAAGAAACAGGAACCAGACACAGCCCAAGGCTGGGCCTTCATGACCCATCCAGACACACTTGTTACCAAGACCATACTAGTTTTCCCAATGTCTTTTGTTGTTATTGGTGTTGTTCTGCAGCAGCAAGCAGAAACACTGAAGTGATACCCAGAACTTAGAGGCAGATTTATTGACATTGTCAGGCAGGGATGGGGTAGGGTGATCATTCCCAGAATATCAGACCCTGGCCTGAGGTGATCTAGGGCTTCTGTGGGATAAGCAGACAGGAAGTACAAGGACTGAATGGCTTGTCACTTGGGATTGGTTTATACACCGTGCAGCACAGTGAGCAGCCGTTTCTAAGACACAGGAGCAACTGGAACTAGAACAGGGCAACCTGGGCAACCAGCAAACTGAAGTATGCTGGTGGGGGTGAGGGTGCATTTTCTACTACGGTTTCAGGATATAATACAGAAGCCCCATTCCGTTTATTTGTCTTATTTCATTAATTTCCTTTTGTCTCTGATAGTTTCTCAGTTTTCCTTGCTTTTCAGGACCTTGGCAGTTTTGATTAGAAATTATGCAGAATGTCAGAAAGCAATCACTGTATTTTTACCTCGAGACCCAATCATTTCTTGCTCAAGAAAAGTCATTAACTGGCTTGGAAGGTCAGGAAGGAGTCAAGGTGGGTCTGGGTGGGAACAGGTGTGGATGAGGAAACTAGAGCCCACTCTTTCTGCTCAGGGGAAAGAAGAATAAATGGAAATCAAAGGTGACTCAGTAGCTATGAAGCCAGGTCCTGGAGTCAGTGGGCCAAATGAGGTGTGAGTTAGATCACACAAGGAGAACCCATTCCAGGACAATTATATCAGAATTGCTTGGATGTGACCCAGGCACTTCCATGTTTTAGTAGCTCACTGGGTAACTCCAATGTGCACCCAAGCAGAGCAGTGCGGAGCACGCCGACAATGCAGACCATCGTTGCATAAGAGTCCTGGAAAGGAAGAGGCTCCAGGAATGTGATTGGTCAAGGATGTGGGGTCTGGAATTTGGAATCTTGGAAGAGTCTTGTGTCAATGATTTAACAGTCATCATAATTCTGTTTATTTTATTTCCTTAACTGGTTCGAAATCTGAGTGCTAGGCTCTGGATATTTTTTCCTTAGTTATCAGTCTGGTTCAGGCAGGGCAGGTGAATTATGAATCCTGGTGCTCACTAAAATATCTTAATTTTAGTTGTCTTTTGACTAGAGTTTATCTTGAAGATATAAAAATCACTGAATTAGAAAGAGGGAAGCAGCTTTACTTTTAGACCTTTATATGCTATTTGGCCAGTGGCTGGCCAGATCACTAACGTTCTCAGAAATAGAGAATAGGGACCAGGGAGGTGGCTCAGTGGAATAAGTGCTTCCCTGGCAAGTGCAAGGGCCTAAGTTCAATCCCCAGTTCCATGAAAAATAAAATAAAGAAATATGGGACACTCACCAGAAAAATAAAGGGTTTGAATAGCTCACCTGGCCTTCTAGAGTGTCACAGTAAGTGCTTTGACTTTGAGGGAGCTTCATGACCTTGTCAGCCTCCTTTCCCTATCTGTGAAATAAAGGGACATCAGCACTCTGTCAGGATCATTGTGGTCACCAGCTGAGATCATTTTTTCTTTTCTCTCAGTACTGGGGATTGAACTTGGGATCTTGTGCTTGCCAAACAGGCACTTATGCTATTGAGCTCTCTCCCAGCCCAAGATCATCCTGAGTGCTGTACAATTTGGGCTGTCATGTTTTCTGAGAAGTTTGGCGATTCTTTCATCTCTTGATTGGGGATCATTGTATTACCATCGCGTGTCTTTATCACATGATGTAAGCTCCTCTCAAATACTTAATAAATATCTGTGGATTGAATAGATGGCATAATTGGAAAATAAATCCTCAGTCAATATAACAATAGCTCACAATAGTAGCTTCTCCTTAGATTTACCTGAGGAAACTTAAAAATGATGCTCAAAGAAATCTTGTCTCCTGTGGAATTGTGAATCAAACAGGAGGAAGGAAAGTATGGTAAATGGAATAATACAGACACAGGAAAAATACAATATTACTCATATTTGGCATGTAAAAAAGTCAAACTCATTGAGGTAGACTACAGTGATGGTTATCAGAGTTTAGGGTGAAGAAGAAAAGGGAGGAAATGTGGAGTTGTTGGTTAAAAGATACAAAATTTCAGTTAGAAGGAATAAATTTTGAGGTCTATTACATGACAGGATAATCATAGATGCAAAGACTCAGTCCAAATATGGGCATCTGAGATGAATACATATTTCTCAGATGAAGAAATACAAATGGGAAATAAACATATGAAGAAAGTTCAATACCAATCATCATCTGAGAAATGCAAATTAAAACAATATTGTATTTCACCCCAGAAACAATGGCTATCTTCAAGAAGTCAACCAAGGGCTGCGGAGATAGCTTGGTGGTCTGAGTGCCTGTCTGGCAAGCACAAGGACCCAGGTTTGATCCCCTGTACCACATGCATGCCAGTACTGGAAGCCTGGGTGTGTCTTGCCAGCCCCAAAACTGGGCGTGGTGGTGCACACCTGAAATCTCAGCGCTGGGGTGGCTGAGATAGGAGGATAACTATGAGTCCAGCAAGATCCTGTACCAAATAAATAAATAAATAAATAAAATTTTAAAAAGAGAAGTCAACCAATAACAACTTGAAGAGAGGCTATTGGGAGAAAAGGAACACTTCCTCACTGTTGGTGGGAGTATAGACTGGTACAACCACTGTGGAAATCAGTGTGGAGATGCCTCCAAAAGAAGGATGAACTTGAGGCTTTCATAGGTAATAGATGCAACTAGAGACCATGTTCATAAGTGAAATAAATCAGACCCACTTGTGTAAATATCACATTGTCTTCTTAGTGTAAGAAACTGAAAGAGTAAACAAAAAAGTACAATAGATACTGTGAAAGGGAAAGGAACTTTCCAGAAAGAAAGAAGAGCTAGGATGAGGAAAAGGAGGACAGAAAGAAAGAGGGGGAAATGCATATACACAAGACAGCTAAGATGATTATACTGCTAATTTCTACTGGTTTATTGAAAGGAACAGTTAATGACTTTTTTCTGGCCAGTTTTGCACATTTATATCTGATAATCTGAACAACTACTTTGAAGATAACCATAAGCAATGTGACAACCATTGTTGATTTCCTATCATGTTGTTTTGAAATTTTGTATCATTTTAATTGCTTTCTTTTGGTAATTTTTATTCTCTTTAAAATGAAAAATGTACATTTTAAAATAACTGAGCAAATTTTCAGTGTCTCACCAGAAACAGTGATGGAAGGTGGATGGATGTTATTAGCTTGGTCTGATCATTCTACATTGGCTGGGCATGGTGGTGCTTGTATCCCAGCACTCAGGATGCTGAGGCAGGAAAATTTCTATGAGTTCCAGGCCAGCCTGGGCTACACAGTGAGACCCAGCCTCAAAATAAAAAAAAAATTCTATATTACATAAATATATCAAAACATCACATTGTACTCCATAAACACACATAATTTTGATTTAATTAAAATAATTCAATTCAAAATAATGTCAACCAAAGAAAATAATAAAAAAGTGACTTTCCCAGACCAATCAAATGAGATTCTCTGGGAGGCATCCTAGCGTCCCAACCCCAACCCCCTCCCACCCCCGCCC
Source organism: Ctenomys sociabilis (assembly GCA_004027165.1). NCBI lineage: Eukaryota > Metazoa > Chordata > Mammalia > Rodentia > Ctenomyidae > Ctenomys > Ctenomys sociabilis. The sequence continues at coordinate 95,344 of PVKA01002830.1, forward strand.
TTAAGGTCCTCAGGTGAATTCAATGCGTGGCCAAAGTAGCTCTGCCTTAAGAGGGCCCTGCTCAGTAATGTAGCAAGTGGAGAGTGCACAAATGCTGAGGCCTGTTCCCTTGAAGCATTCGCATCAGACCTTTTTGCTTTCTCTGAACACCACAAGTTAGCTCAGGTGGGGCTAGTGACAGGCACATCCCATGTACATGTACAATTGGATGTAATTAAAAATGAAAACAATTAAAAGTTTTTAAAAGAACCAATAGATTGTCACATTTCTACCCCTGGCTGTTTTACGTACTACTTGAAAATACGTGAAAATCGAGTAACGTTAAGGCTTCTAACTCACATTTCCCTTACAAACTACTCTCATTGTGACACAGGGAATAGGATTTTAGGATTTGCACAGTTTAATGAGTCTAGATTGAAAAAGAAAATCTTCTTGCCTGTCCAGGTTCCCGGCTGGCCTTGGAGGGAAGCTTTGGCTTGGAGGGCCAGGTTAGCGGTCTCCAGGAGGCGTTGGCATTTCTAGTAGTTTTACTGCGATGGTGCTATTGCGTGTCACACTTGGTGGGAAACACTGTCAGGTGTTTCATCTCCTGACTGAAGGGCACCTGGTTTGATCTCCACTCTCCCTTAGGTTCCCTTTATGCATCCTCATATGAAAAGTAGAATTTAGAAAAGATTTGGAGATGCTCATCTTATTATTAATACAGGTGCTTACTTAGTTCCAGATAAATACAGAACCCCCTCCCAATGTGTCGTAGCTTTATATGAAGCTAATGGAGCAAGGCAATGCTCAAACGTCAAATTAAACTGCACAGCTCTGTAATCACTCAGACTGACATGGCATAAAAGGATAATTAGTAGTTCATTACATGGAACATTGTTTGTTCAGCTAAATTGATTTCTCAGCTGCCCATGTTTTCTGTTTACTTAGTAAGCGCTTCACTGCACATTTTTATTTGAGTGCTAGGAAATCCCTTTCCCTGAACTTCTTCTTCTTCTTCTTCTTCTTTTCTTTTTTTTTTTTTTTGATCAGAGCAGTTTTAAAATATAATTTGCTTGAGCTGGGTGAACCTCCGAATGACATACAGGTGTACGGTAACAATCACGAGTGTGGATTGATGCAGGGAACATAAAACCGGCTGTGGTTAGAGACCTGGGAGGCGCTACCCAAAGGCCGGAACATACCCAGTGGTTTTGTACCTGGAAACGCTTTTGTGGCTGTTTGCTTTTCAACTTAAGAGTGAACTCCCCTCTCGGAAAGGGAGCGGGTGAGAAAGAAATCGGAATAGACACCTAATCCCTTGCTGTTCAAAGTGGAAAATTTCCAACAAAGTTTTTTTAAACCCTTCATGTTGCCTGTTAATGCCAATGTAAAGAAAACAGTGGCTGTTTTAGGATTTCCTGCTACCCTGCTCACCATCAGCAGGATTTAGGAAAAAGGCTAAACACTGACTTCAAACCTTTCTGAACTTGCCACCTTCTGAAGATAATGCAGGTTTTCTAGGCGGGTGCTGCACGGCTATCCATAGCACACCCCGTCGGCGATTTCCACGTCCTTTGTACTTCTGCCCCATGGGGGAGAAAGGCATCCACATAGATTTTTTTCTGGACAAATACAGTCATTCAGCTGTATGGTCTTGGACACCACCAGCACTTGCAACTCATCTAGACTTTGCCATTGGCTTGCTTAGCTCTGCTTGACCAATGGATGGATGAATATGCTATACTGAGTGACACCTTACTGTTTGACAGTTCTGCAGCCAGCTCAGGATCTGAGCCCAGGATGACTTGTAGATCTGGGGAGCCTGGCAAGCTGAGAGTCCTGGCATGATGAAGTTCATTTCCCAGTACTGATTCTCAATATGAACTAAGTTTTGCACATTAGTGGAATTAAAGATTGTATTTAATTCCACCAAAGTGACATCCTGGGTTTGCTCCATAGGTCCACTGGACATCTGGAGGCTGGAGTAACATGTACACAGCAGCTCGAGCAGACATCTCTCAGTGCCTGATATTTTTTCTTTTTTTTTTTTTTGGTTACCAATATTAATGGGAGGAAACAGAGCCTGCATGAATGAGATCCCCAGATAATCCCCAGGGCTCACAAGAGCCTTTTGATTTAATCTCCTTCCCTAGCAACGCGGGTAGGTGCCAGGCTCAGAGCTGAGGGTAGATGAGAAGAGAATCCTGACCTTTGAAGAGCACATGGGCATATTTCAGTTGTAGTCTTAGTACGTGACTCTATCTCAAAGTTCATTCAGTAAAGAGAGCATTTTTTTGGGGGGTGGGTGGGAGCCAAAAGCATTGTTCTGTCTAAAACAATAATAGTAATGATTAATGAAGCTGTCATGAACAGAAGCCCTACTGTGTGCCCGACGCGGTATTCTGTGTTGTGCTACTGTGGTCCCTCCTCTGTCAGCTCTATTTCCTGCCACTTCTTGGGTTGCTTCCAGTGCTCTGGGCTATGATGCCTGGGTAGTTATCACTGTGACCCTCCTCGCATGCAGAGTACTGCTGGGACCCCGTGCATTGGTCAGCATGCTTACCACCTCTTCAACTCCCTCAGCATCCTGCTGTCTCCTGGTTTCCCTTGGCCGAGGCCTTGGCCTTCTGCTCCCTGCTGTCATCCCAGCTCAGTCCTCCTGCTATTTTTTTCCCTCAGATTTGGTACAGAGATACATTATTGTTGACACTTCCACCCCAAACTCCACAACTAATATAGGTCCTAACCCGATGCCCACAAAGACAGCAAACTTGGTCATGCAGAGATTATTAAAGCCCTGTGTAAGAACTAAGCTACTGAACACTGAATTACAGTTCCTGGGTTTCTGCTCTCACTTTCCTCTGCTGACCTGTCTGGCTTTTGGATTGGCTGCTATTGCTGTTTCCTGTCTTGACACCATAATTTTCTCATTTTTCCTCCTCTCTTGTGGATGCTTCTCTTCCTCCCCTTACAATCACTGAGAATAGGGAGTAATTGCAGGCCAGTCTTCTGTCCTTTTTCTCTCCTGTGTCCTATCTTCTCCATGTGGGTGCTTTCTTTTGGCTCCATCGGTTCAAATCCCACCTGCTCTTCTGGTTCCTCCACCTGCACGGTCTCTCCTCTTGACCTTTCTCTGAGCTTCAGGCTCACGCAAACTGAATGGCTAATCAGCATCTTAAGCTCTAATAGGCATTAAAAAAATCTCTAGCTCTTTTTTATTTTATTTTGAGATAGAGTCTTTCTAATTTGCCAGGTTGATCAGGATGAACTTGAAGAGCTTGTAAAGAATTTGGGCTTTCTTTCCTAAAAACTGTTCTGCTCACTTCTGTCCTTTCTAACTGACTAGTTCCATCGCAACTAAAAGCTTGGGTTTATCCCTTGACTATTCTCTTTTCTTTATCCCACATCCAATCCATGTGTGAGTCTTGGAAGTTTTTTATTTAAAAAATATTTCAGTTATTGAGACTATAGCTCAGTGGTGGAGTGTTTGCCTAGAATTCATGAGACCTTGGTTTTAATCCTCAGCACCACAAATATCAACCAAGCAACCAATCAGTCAGTGTATTTCCATGAGGTTAATTTTTCTCCCATACAAGCCACCATTATCTCTCCACTGTACTATGATAATGGTCCTCTAATTAATCTTTCCTGACTCTCCCCATTCTCCTGATTCTCCATAGAGCACATAGGATGCTTTTTAAGGACAAAAATCAGGAGGGATTAGCTCAGTGGTAGAGATAGAAAACTTACCTAATGTGCAGGAGGTTCTGGGTTAGATCCCTAGCACTTACAGAAAAAAGAAAAAACAGACTGATTGGGGGTCACATCATTTCCAAGTTTAAGATTTCCTACCACGTTACATGGTGCTTAGAGGAGCCCTTGAGCTCCTTTGCACGGCCCACTGGCTCCACCATAATCTGGCCCTCTCTTACTTTCTGATAGATCATTCTATTTTCTTTTTCCTCTTTGAAGCAACCACAGTTCTTCTGAAGAGGAAATTAAAATTTTAAACAAACCCTTCCCAGGAGACCCACCAAAATCAGATGGACATGTCCAGAAAAGCCTGATAATGGGACATTCCTTCTTTTGTGCAACCCATGCTTGTTTAACTGATGGCCTTGCAATATACCTTGAAGTGTTTAAACTCCCTTAGCAACTCATGATGTCACCCAGTCCTCGAATCACAATGGGCCGAATCTCCCTTTGTACCTCTCTGCCTGCTTTCCCTATAAAAGTCCCAAACCCTGCCAAGGGTGGGGTTTTCACTGTTTGGGAGAGAGGTCCCAGTCAGGCCATGAGTGTAAAAAACTCCCTCCTAGATCTTATTGATGCTTTTCTTCCCATGTTTGGTCTGATTTCCACCACATTCTTGGTTCTCCTGACTGAGAAGACTGCTGACTGCTTAGGTCATCTGAATGGTCTCTCTCTGAGGGGCACCCATCCATCCTTTGTCTGTTGTGCTGCCATTCAAGGGTCTACCACATACACCACAGGGAGACAGGACAGAGAAAATCTGCAGTCCTTGATTGCATGCAGAAAAACTGAAGAGAGAATTCTCTGATAACTTTGGAGTAAAATGAGACCCCTGAGGCTCTGAACTTCCTCTGAGATGGAGGGGCTGAGCCTGTGCCTGGCTTGGCTGCCCAAGTGAAGTCTCAATGTTGAGACTGTTAGGCAAGTCTGGAGGGTGCAAGAGACCTCCAAGCCGGCCACCTGACCAGCTCCCTTATATTGATTCGGGGCTGAACTCATGTCAAAGCCTCCCACCTTGGCGCTGTGCCTGCGCTCTGCATGACCAACGGCCATCTTGGTTATCAGAACTAACTTCCAAGACTGCCGAGACCCTCCCAGGCCTGCTGCCACCAGGGAGTACCGCCACTGCAGCCCTCACCTCCGCCAAGTGCGTCTCACAGGACCACACTGATTTTCACTGGCTCTAGCTGTGTTCTGTGTGGTCCCTCGGCTCTGTCAGCTGTTTCCGATCTGCTGGACTCATGCCGCCTAACCCTGCTCTGCTCCAGAAGCTTTTCTGTTGTCCAGGGGTCTACATCTACTGCAACCTCCTGCCCTCCCAGATCCCACAGCTCCACTTCCAACAGCCACTGCAGCACCGTCTGAATGCAGGACCAATTCCTTATCAGGTGCCACCTACATGTCAGTGGCCAGAAACACTGACAGCCCTACCAGCCATGACCTCCACTCTGCCACTCAGTTTTAGACTCCATGTGTTCTCCAGCTGTTGTTTCACATCTATCCCAGAAGAGATGGCTATCAACAACTCCTTTTGACCCTGTTCAATTCTGAAGAATGCCGCCAGATTCTAGACAGGGTCCAAGCCCAGCTGAAATCGAGTCCTCGCTTGATCTGAGGTTCATTGAATCTGAGGTTCATCCTGATGCATGGATCACACATGGTTTTCCCCCAAGTGAGTTCTCACTGGGACTGTAAATAGCAGAAGGCTGTGAGGCCTTAGACCAGCACTGCATTGCTCTTCTTGCAGGGCTCAAAGAAGGAGGCAAAGGCTCTCCATAAATGTGACTAAGATTATAGAAATTATTCAAGAGCCCAAGGAAAGCCCAGGTAAGTTTTATGAGTGACTCTGTGAAGCCATAAAGTCTGTATTACCTTTAGGCCCGAGGTTCTTGAAAATCAAAAGATTGTCACTGCGGCCTTTGTTGCCTCTGGCATTGGAAAGAAGATTCAAAAAGCTGATGGCTTCGCTGGCTTGAACACCACCCAACTATTGCAGATCACCCAAAAGGTTTTTGTGAATTGAAAAAAGAAAGAGCAACAACACGAGGCAGTTGGCAGAACCTGGCAGAAAGCTTTCTCCAGGCTACAATGCTGGGAAGACCTGCTCCTAAGACATATTGCTGAGGCCAATCCCAGTGTAGTAACTTCTGTAAGGGGACCCCACAGTGCTCCAGCCTAAAAGCTGGTGGCCACTGCTGGGCATGGTGATGCATGCATGCTTGTAATCCCAGCACTTGGGAGGCTGAGGCAGGAGGAGCACAGAGAGTTCAAGGCCAGTCTGGGCTACTTAGTGAGTACAGAACCAGTCACAGGATCTCAGTGCTATGAACTCCATCACCACAGCTCCACCCTGGATAGTCCTCAAATCGTATGCTATCTTGGGTCTTCTTCCCCCCGTTGTTGCCTGGTTCACCTGCCTGGACTCAGAGATTGCTTTCTTCTGTTTGAGAGTTGTACCTGTCAGCCCATATTTGCCTTTGAATTGGAGGGCCCAGAGATGGGACAGAAAGGCTTGTCTGGACTTGTTTATCACAAGATTTCAAGAACTTCCCCACACTTCATGGAAGCATTGGCTGTGGACTTGGCCCAGTTTCAACATGAAAACTTTAACTGTACTCTCATATAGTGTGTTTTAAAATTATTATCTGTTTTATTTTATTTTAATCTTTAAAAAGTCTTTTATTTATTTGGTACAGTCTCTCACTACACAGCTCACACTCAGAGTGATCCTCCTGTCTCAGCCTCCCCAGCGCTTCTCAGCCTTTTGGCTAAGATCAAGTGTAGCCTCCCCAGTGCTGGGAGTGCAAGTATGCACCACGATGCCTGGTTTTAGGGGCTGGCACAGCATGTTGTACTGGGGATGGAACCTGGGTCCTTGCGCTTGCCAGGCAGGCGCTTAGACAGCTGAGCTATCCTCCTGCCAATTCTTTTTAATTTTAAAGACAAAATAATAAAAATGATACAGAATTTCAAAACAACATGATAGGAAATGAACAATGGCTATTACATGCATATTGTTATCTTCAAAGTAGTTACTCAGATTGTCAGACAGAGTCATGTAAGATTGAAGAACAATATAAATATTAACATTCCTTTCAATGGACTAACAGACATTAGTAGCACAGTTATCCTAGCCATTATGATTGAAAGAGTAAATAAGATCCAAGAGATATAATAGACATTGTGAAAGGGAAAGAAACTGCTCATACTGTATGTTGAGGACATACTAATTGTGGCTCAAGCAAGATAAATTGCTTCAAGGGAACACAGGCCCCTCTCTGCCACCTGTTAGCCACAGGTTATAAAGGCTCCCAGAAGAAGGCCCAAGTACATTATTTGGGGTTTGACTCAGAAAAAGGACTTAGGGGTCTGAGCCCCCATCAGAAAAAAAGTGATCTGTTCCATCCCAAGGCCTGAAAATAAAAGGCAGCATAGAGAATTGCTGGGCACATGGGCTTCTGTTGAATGTGGATATCAGGGTTTGCCAAAAAGGTCAAGCCTCTATGTGATATGCTGACTGGAAAAGAGAATAGAAAAAGAGCTACTAGGCTGGACCTTAGAACAAACTGAATCCTTCCAAACCATCAAGTGCCATCAGCCAGCCAGCGCCAGGCATTCCTGATATGAGTTAGCTGATTGTGGATGAATGGAGGCAGGTAGCATCACTGGTTCTGACTCAGGACTAGTCCTTCGGAAAGATCCGTCAAGTACTTATCAACCAGTTTGGACTCTATGGCCAAGTGATGACCTGCATTAGGGCCCTAGTGGTGACTTTCCTCCTGATCAAAGAAGATACACAATTAATCCTGGGATAAAATCTGGCAGTCCAAGTCCCACATGCAATTCTGCAGTTATTAAACAGTCAAGGATATGGCTGGCCTTCAAATAGTCATGTTACTCAGTAGCAAGTACTGCTTTGTGAAAACCCCAGGCTCACCTTTCATCTGGCTAAACCTCTCAACCTGGCTACCTTCTTGCCCACGGAGCTTGATACCCCAACCATGACCACCTTGCTGTGACTGATGAGCTTTTGGCTGGCTGGCCAATCTGTAAATGGATCACTTTTCTGATGCTGAGCACACCCTGTTTATGGATGGAATTAGCTCAGCCAAGAATGGAAAATGTCAGGTGACTATGCAGTGGCCACCACAGGAGAGGTACTCCTGGCCAGGCCTCTTCCCCAAAACTGGTCTGCCCCAGAGGCCAAGCTGTGGGCCTTAATAGAAGCTCTGAGTTGGGCTAAATGGAACTGGTAACTATCTGCACTGATGCAAGGTATGCTTTTGCTACTGTCCATGTCCATGGGTTACCACACAATGAACAATGGTCCTCACCATAGGAAATTGAAAACAAGGATGAAATATCCTAGCTCTGACTGCAATTTGGTAATCAAAAGGTTACCATTATCCATTATAAAGGACACTGAAAGGTAAAGGACACTGAAAGATAAAGGACACTGTGACTCAGAAACACAACATGGATGAAGCTGCAAAATGGGAAGCAGAGGGCTCCATCTGGGGAACAAATGAGCTAAGACAAAGTTTGGAAGCCCAGTGTGAGACGCACTCTAAAACTTCCCTCAGTCTGCAGTGGGACCTCTGCTACTCCAAGGAAGAAATTAAGTGGGCACAGCAGGACGGGGCCCACTGGGCCCAAATGCTGCTTAGACTTTATTGGACATTCAGATGATTGTTCCTTAGATTCTGGCTTATGCCTGGGTAAAGTGCCAGGATGGCACCCAGGAGCAAACACTGCTATGAATCAGCTTCTGAGCCGCTACTATCATATCGCAAAGTTAACTTCACTCTGTGCCTGTGTTAGTCAGAGATATCAAATCTGTGCAAGGACTGAACTCCCATCTGGGCCTAAGTTCCCACTCAGGGTCCAACATGCTGGACATTTTCCTTTTCAAGACCTACAGATAGATTTTATAGAAACCAAGCCATGTGAGGTGACACATATCTCCCAGTGCTTATGTGTACTTATTTTGGGTGTTCAGAGGCATGTCCCACTGGAACAGAAAAAGTCACTGAAGTCTGCAGCATATTACTAAGAGAAATTGCCCCATTATAGGGCTGCCCCTAACCATAGGCTGCCTGTATTTGTGGCAGAAACAACCTACAAAGTGACTAAAGAATTAAAAATCAGGTGGAACTTACAGCATACAGCCCACAAAAGCTCTGGGAAGCTGACAGAATGAATAGTACTTCAAAGTCAATCTTTTTTTTTTTTTTTACAATAATTAATACATTGCATATTGTTGTCTTTGTAGTAGTTATTCATAGTACATAGTACAGATATGATATCTTGTCTAAACACTATTGGTTCAAACTTTCTTCTCATTGAACTAAGAGAAAGTAGCTGCATATCTATGCTATTTTGTATGTACAGATGTATTTATTTTTTCACTATAAACTGTCCCACTAACCTGTTTTGAAACTGTCTCATTGCTACTTCTTTCTCAATAAAATAAATATAAAAAGAAATGAAAAACCCAAGGAAATCCACATCAAATACAGACAGAACCCTAGAGTTCTCGTATCTGTAGCCCCTGATACCTGAAAATTCAACAAGCATAAAATAAACTACTTTCTTATGAAAAAAAGTCAGTCTTAACCAATGGTTGCCAAAGCCCAGGAGACCTACATCAGCTAGGGAACATATCTCTGCAGGGACAACTTACAAAGTTAGGAAAAAATGTTTTCTCAAGTACCTGGCAATCTAGCAAAACAGTCAGTCATTCCTATGGAGACTGCCCCACTCACATTCAACCCAGGAGACCTAGTGTGTGTAAAATACTGGAAAAGAGAGCCCTACAATCTGCCTGGAGGGCTCCCACATAGTTATTTTGCACACTTTCTCAACAATGAAGGTTTCTGCGATCCAGTCGTGAATCCATCACTCAGAACAAGAGAGCTCGCCCCAACGACTGCGGGAGAGCCTGCCTGGATGAGCTGGCCTCCCTGAAGACCACCTTGAGGGGATAACACAACCGAAGCCCTGCTCCCACCACTACACAAGCTGACAGGTCGACACACAGCTGAAGCCGGACCGGCACTGTATCCTGGAGTGTCTGCCCTGATTGATTCATGCTCTGCTAGCCAGTTTGGTTTTTAGTTCCCCTCCTCTTATTGATTGCAGCATTTGCCCTTGGGTCCAGAGCTCTGTCTCAGAAGACTGGAAGCCTCCCATGAGCTCGCTGCTGTTCTCTCCTATGTTGGTGTAAATGTTGGGCTGTGTACTCAGAACTGTATATCTTAGGGTCAAAATGTCTGCCACTTTTGTCCTGTGTGTTTGGCTCAAGGTGTTTAGCCTCATGCTTGCCCAGCAGACTCAGGACATTAGGAGCTACAAACCCAACTTTATGGCACTACCTCATAGTGATTCTCGACCAGACCAGGCAGTGCCCCTCTCAGCCTAAAGTATATCTTTATTTTGATGCATGCTCAGTTCAAACCAACAACCCAGGTTGAGATATCCACACCTATTTCACAGGATGTGAAGGTTTAAAATGGGAATAAGAGTATGGAACCAACAACAAATATGCTTGTCCTGAATGGTGCCAAAAAGAGCTACTATAGGAGCAAAAACTTATGTAGGATTCTGTCCCAGGTGGGAATGCACCATAGACCATGGAGGGTCGCCAAGTAGCCCTCTAACTCAGCTCCATCTGATCCAAACTTCCCACAGGGAGCCTGCAGTCCCATAAAGTACACTGTTAAGGACCCCACCCATCAGGAATGGATGTCTGGTCATTGGATGAGTAGATAGGAGGGTAGATGGGAAGGAATCAGACCCATTTCCTATCTTGAAAGTCAAAAAAGTCTGGCATTGTTAGGAAAGACTACCTGTTAGCTTTGAGAACAGATAAACCATCAGGATTGAGGCAGGCAGACAGGCTCTTTCTGGTTAAACTCCTTGGGAAACTGGGAGCAGTGACTAGGAGCACTATTAAGACCACTAACAGGCCTCCTTTTCATACCTTTAATAGGACCATGCTTGTTAAATTGGCTTACCTCCTTTGTTATAAAACAAATAAACAGTGTTAGCCTCTAAGTGACCCTCAGGCCCGGTACTTCCTGTATAGCCTTAAATACCAATATCTCTGAAAATGATTTTTCTGATTAACCAAATGAAGGGGAAATTAAAATTTTAAATAAAGCCTTCCCAGAAAGCCTACCAAAACAAGCTGGACATGTTCAAAAAAAGCCTGGTATGGAACATTTCTCCCTCTGTGTAGCCCATGTTTGTTTAACTGATGGCCTTGCAATGTACCTTGAGATGCTTTAACTCCCTTAGCAACTCGTGATGTCACTCAGCCCTCTAGTCACAGGGTGCCAAATCTGCCATTATATCTCCCCACTTGCTCTCCCTATAAAAATCTCAAGCCCTGACAGCGTGGGTGGGGGCTCTGTCTGTTTGGGAGCGAGATCCTGGGCAGACTGGCTGGTGTAATAAACTGCCTCCTGAACCTTCTTGGTGCCATTTCTTCCCATATTTGATTTGTTTTCTATAACATTCCCACAGCAAATTCCTTGCATTAAAATGTTCTATACAAGTGCTATTAAGCACTTTTGCCTAGAATATCTTTGCACGGCCACCCGTGCCTCATAGTTAAGGCTGCAGCTCAAACAGCAGCTCAGAAAGGCCTTGCCCAGCTCTTATCTGGAGTTGAAATCAAAGAAAGCATCCTGGGTGATTTCCCCTGAGCGGGGGCCATTACCTGACTTGTTAAGAACTTTGGGGTTGTTTTCTTCTTTTTGTCTTTCTCTAGAAGAAAGTAAGCTCCACGACACAGAAGCACAGCCCTTGCTTTGCTCACAGCTCTGTCTTCTGCCCCTGCATACACAGAGATGCTTAAATACATTTGTCGAAGCCTGTCATGGTGTCATATGCCTGTCATCCCAGCACCCTGCGAGGCTGAGGCAGGAGGATCACAAATTCAAAGCCAACCCGGACACATCATATCTCTTCTATTCATTTTATCACCTTTATCTCTGCCCACAGTTCTATTAACGCTCTACCTCTGCATCCTACCTGACTTCTGCTCTTTATCTCCCATTACCTTTGCAGCTGCATTTCCCAGGCCTGTTTCCATGGCACATTTTCTTGCTTTGTGTGGCTAAGAGGGTTATGGGGTCTCACCCTGAGTCACAGGGCTGAATTACAATAGCTTTGCCCTCCTGTTTGTTGTTCCTGTCTTCTGTTTTCATCTGTGCTCCAAGCTTTGGAGGCTCTGGACCCCTGCTCCTGTCATTGCTTCTCATCTCTGGCTTGAGTTTGTCTGTCAAGGTAGCCCTCTCTTCCTGGTGCTGGCCTAAACCCCTAGCCTTGCTCTAGATTCCCGAGGGCTGGAGCAAGAGATAAAAGGGGCACCGGGAAGCAGTAAGAAACTCCGGCAGGACCTGCAGCAGGCGGGTTCCCTTTTCATCTCCAGTGCAGTTTTCTTTGCAGTTGTATTGCCTGGGTGTTTACTGCTGCATCCCTGAGGCCTGGGAAATCAGGACTCTTCTGGGCAAGAGCAGTCATGGAACTAAAGGTATTAAAGCTCCATAAACTGCAAAATCAAGTGAAGCAAATTTACAAGATTTCTATTTTGAGATGAGAGCAGAAGAACTCATGGCAAAGGAATATGATGGAAGCTTTGGAATGAGAAGTGAAACTGTACTCTTATGTCCGAGCTATTGTTTTGGCTTTTTGATAGTAGGTGTAAGTATGTAAGTGTAAATAATTTGCATATATCTATACTCCAATTACAAGTTTATAGATGATGTGTGTAAAGGTATAATGGTATTTATATTTTACCTTAATAAAAAGTTATAAAATGAGTAACATTTAGTCAAGGCACTGGAATAACTCACTTGTATTTACTTTTTACTTTAATGATTAGGCCAGGAACACATTAAATATATAGGTATATCTCGAAGAACAAAGTGTTAGTTCTGTAGCTTTTCAATCTGTCAGACAAATATACATGCACATGTTTTTCTGTTGAAAGGTATATTATTATGTATCCAATAAATCAAAATGAACTCTACTGAGTAACTCATGTGTGTCAGATAAATAAAATTAGATCACACACACAATCTACTGAACAAATTGCAAGTTGTAGAAAAAACTAATATAGTTATACAGTAGCTGTAAAAATTAAAATAATTGAAGTAGGTCTTTGTATAGTAAGGTAAAATAAAACATCAAAAATTATATTCTGTAACCTGAATAATTGATACTTTATTTAGCCCTTCTGCTATTGATAGTAATTTAAGAGAGATCTACTATGTTTGTATTTTTATCTATGTGAAATTCTTTAAGATTCAACTCTTAAAATAAATTGCTGTTTTAAAGGGACTGTGTATTTTAATTGATAGACACTGTAGAGATTTAAGCTTCAACAAACCATGTGAAAATATTTCTACCTTTATATTCACTCTCTGGGGCTGGGGATATAGCTCAGCAGTTTAAGCGCCTCCTTGCAAGTGCAAGGATCCGGGCTCGATCCCCAGTACCACATGCCATGCTGCCTCTGAAACTCAGACTCACCATGCTGTACTGGCCTTCTCCCAGTGCTGGGGAGGCTGAGACAGGAGAATCACTACGAGTCTGAGTTGTGTAGTGAAATCCTGTACCAAACAAATATATTCACTTTTCTATCTTCTACTGTTGTTCATTTGGTAAGTAAATATTTTCTTAGGATTTATTTTATTTTTGCAGCTGTGTTGGAGTATAGATGATATGCAATGAACTCAACTTGTAATTTACGGTGTGTGTGGAGCCTTCCCCAGACCAAGTTACTAAACATTGCTATTCCCTGTAAATATTTCCTTGTGCCTTTTGTAATTTCTTTCTCTTTTTTTACTTGTATATTTTATTTCTTTTTGAAAATTAATTTTATTGAGAAAGAAATAGCAATGAGAGTTTCAAAACTCTCATGAGGTTAGCAGGACATTGCAATAATTAATACCTTGCATATTGTTGTTTTCGTAGTAGTTATTCATAGTATAAGATGCAGACATGATATCTTATCTAAACACTATTACTACAATATTCTCACTAAACAAAGAAAGTAGCTATATATCTATCGTAACTATTTTGTGTATATATATATATATATATGCAGTTATATATATATATATATATATATATATATATATATATTTATTTATTTACTACAAAATCGTCCTTCATTTATATTCCCTTTTTTGTTTAGTTTTGTCAGAAATCTGTATTTCATTGGCATTCAAATATTGTAGGTGTGTGAGTTCAGCAAAATAATCCAATATAGTCCAGTAGTCCATAATAGTAGTGGGCTATCTGCAGAACTGGCAATGTCAGAAGTTGTTGGCTTGAGCTTTTTGACCTCCTCTTGTCTCTCAGACTGTCCTCAGGCAACCACTGATCTGCCTTTGATCATTATCTATTTCCTACTCTTTTCTTTAAATGGAATTAAGCAACATGTTTTCTCCTGCCGGGCAGCCCTCAGCACAGTTGCTCTTCCGTGTTATATCAGTGTACTTTTTTATCCCCTTGTATGCTATACCACAGCTTAGCTCCCTGCACCTACCCACCAACATTGGGCTGGTTTACAAATATTCAGGCTATTGGAATTGTGTGTCCAGATATTCATATTTTTCTTGGGTTCCTAGGAGTGGAAGGGCTGTGTCTCAAGGTAGGCTGTATGGGTTTTTGAAGAAAATTTCCAATGGTTTCCAGAGTGGCTGAGATGTTTGACGTTGGAGAATCCACATTCTTTCCAATACTCAGTCTTCTAAACTGTATTTACTCCAACAGATGTGCACAGTGATAGAACTGCCATTTTAATTCCACTTCTTCAATGACTAGTGACGTTTAGCATATTTTCAGGTGCTTATTTGCCATGTTTATTTTCTTTGGCGATTTACTTACTTGAATCTTTTGTCCATTGTTTTATGCAGTTGCTTATTTTCTCACTGAATGATAATGATTCTTTCTATAGTCTAGATACAAGCTCTCTGTTGGATATGCAATCTGCAAGTATTTCCTTCCAACCAGATGCTCTCTTTTACTTCTTGCGTAAGGGTGTGTTTTGAGGGGCAGGAATTTAAAAATTTGATGAAGCCCACTTTATTGGTTCTCTTAAAGTTTATATTTTATGTTATATTTAACAAATCATAGCCAAACTGAAGGTCAGTTGGTGCTTTTTAAGGCCGACAAAGAAGAGTGCTATCCAAAGAACTGGAAACTTCTTAAAAGTGGGAAAGCTGGGAAACTTGATTTCCCCCTTGCACTTCCGAGAGGGCAAAGTAACTCTGCCAACAGTGTGACCTCGTGCTAGAGTGACTGTGTCATACTGGTAGCCCACTGAAATCGAAAGGAATAGATCTGAGTTGCTATAAGCCAGAAAATTTGTGCCAATTTATTAAAATAGCAATAGAAAATAATATGGTGTAGTTTTTCTTTTCTTTAGCTTCTGATTTTCTTTGCGAATTGGTAGAACTTAATTTTTTTTTTTTGTATATTGATCTATAGCTGCCAATCATGCTAAACTTGTTGGTTTAGTAACTTTTCTCTAGATTTTTTGCAAACTCAGTTCATTGTATTTCCTTTCCTTGCCTTGTTGCGCTGTTTAGAACCGCCAGCACAATGTCTGAGAGAAGTAAGAGTGAGCATTGCTGTCTTGTGTCTGATCTTTAAGGGAAAGCGTTCATTGTCATCATTAAATCTGATGTTAGCTGCATGCTTTGCACTAATGCTTTTTATCAATTTGATAAATTACTGTTTTTAGTTTTATAATGGGTTATTTCATATCAGAAACAGATGTTGGATTTTGTCAAGTTGCTTTTGCATTTGTTGAAATCATATATAGCCTTTCTTTCTCTATTTATTTTTAGTTTGTTAATATAGTGAGTTGCATTGATTGGCTTTGACTAGCAAACCGCCTTACCTTCCTTGAATAAACCCACCTCCCCTGGCCATATAAGCCACTCTGCATTTTGTATTCACCCTGCTGAAACTTTATGCACTTACTTTACTCATGGTAATGAGAGATATCGAACTGTCATAAGGACTCTGTGAGGTTTCAGTAGCTAGGCAAGATTGACCTCTTGGAGTGACTTTGGTTTACTGACAGAATTTGTATGGAGTTGGTATTATTCTGTACTAGAATCCACCTATGTAGCTTTCTGTGTCTGGAGTTTTCTGTTGTGAAGGTTTTGAACTATGAATTTAATTTCCTTGAATAATATTTCTCAGGTTATGTGTTTCTTCTTGAGGGAGATTGACAGTTTGTTTTCCAAACAGTTTGCTCTTTTGATCTAAGTGATGGAATTCATTGATGTGAAATTGTGTGTAACGGTCCCTTTATATCTTTTATCATGTATATTATCTATTGTGATACCATATTTACTTTTTTGTTATCAGCAATTAGTTCTTAGTTTCTTGATCAGTTTGGCTAGGCATTATCAATTTTATTGATTTTCTAAAAATAATTACAAAATGTCCTTCCTTTGGCAGGGCGTGGTGGTGCATGCCTGTAATCCCAGCACTTGGGAGGCTGAGGCAGGAGGATTGTTGTGAGTTCGAGACCAGCCTGAGCTACAAAGTGAGCTTAAGGCCAGCCTGAACTGCATAGTGAGACCCTGTCTCAAAAAGACAAAAAAAAAAAAAAAAAAAAATGTCCTTCCTTTATATTCTCCCTTTTTTTTGTTTCAAAAACCTGCTGAAGATTCTCAGGACCATTGCCTTAACCATCTTGTGTATGTAAATGTTTCGCCCCTGCCATGTTTCCTAGCTTTTCTCCTTTTCCTCTCTTCGTTGTTTAAACCTTAAGTTCTCACTTTCCATTTAGTTGTGTTATACCCTTTTCAATTTTTATTTTTTTTTTGAATCCTACTAACTTGTTTTGAAACTGTCTCATTGCTATTTGTTTCTCAATAAAATTAAATAAAAATAAAAATAATTACATTTTGCTTTACTTTTTCCAGTTTTTCAATGAACCCATTTTTGTTATTTTATGTTACTTACTTGTTATGGCCACTTTGAGTTAAAAATATTATTTTAGTTGTACAAGTTTTAGGGTCACAGTGTATTAATTAATTAATGTTTAGAGTAGGTAATGACAAAATCAGGCTGGTCAATATTTCCATCTCCTTAAATATTTGCCCGTATTAGGTTTACTTTGTTCTTCTTTTCCTTGTTTTATAACATGGGATTTTAAATCTTTCTTTGTGACTCCTCTTTTTTTAAAAAGATAGATGTTTAGTATTATATATTTTCTTCTAATTACTGTGTTAGCATATAGTTAGTATCATAAATTTTGAAATAACATGTTTCTGTTAATGTTAGTATGACACATTTTGTTTTTAACCTATGCTTTTTATTTAAAATGAATTTACTACATACAGCATAATACAGGGTTTTCCTTTTTTAACACAGTTGGTGGGTGGGGACTCACTATACCTGTGAGTTCTTGGGCTTCTTTTAATCATTTCAGGTGATTATTGTCTTGGTCTCAGGTTCTAGTGTAATTATGAAGGGAAACGCCTGGCTGTGACTTTTTAAAAATTTATTTTTATTTTTATTTTATTTTATTTTATTGAAGTACAAAGATCAATGAGACAGTTTTAAGATACCTTGACAAGATGGATTTGATAAATTAATACACTGCAAACTGTTTTCATAATATTTTGGTATCATAGAAGGTGCATACATGATACTGTACTTACAGACATTATAGCATATGTCTCTTATCAGTAAATTAAGAGAGTGTAGCTGTTTACATATCTTATTTTTTATAGCTGAATTACATCAAAGATTCAATAATTAATACTTTCTACCTTGTTATTTTCCTAGTGGTTGCCCATAGTACTAGAAGCCGACATAATATCCTGTCCAACCACCATTAGTGCAAATCTTGACTCTCATAGAATTATGTAGAAGCACGGCATTATCCATCCCAACTGTACTGTCCATACACACACATCATGATTCTTCCTTTCTCTACCCCTTCCTTTGTCTATACCTGTCAAAGATGGGTACTCCATTGTCATTCAACTAATTTAGGTGCCTAAACTCGACCACACAATCCAACACAGTCTAGCATTTCACAACAATAGTGAGTTACCTGAAGAAGTTGTCGACCATAGCCATTTACAGCTCAACTTATTATTATGGCCCGCGGTGTATACCTCGCTGTGACTTTCTGAACAGCTTTGAGTTTCTCTCTCTGCACCTTCCTCTTCTCTACTTTAACTTCTAGCCACCCTATTCCCCACGGTGAGCTCCATATCCTCAGGCTCTTCCTCTCATCAAGGCAGTCAGGCAGCCTTTGATTTCTGCCTGCACCACATCCTGGGGTCTTGCTCTGTATACGGTTAGCTGGGGCCGTTGTTGCACTTTCTTTGTTTCTGCTCTTTCTGAGCTACTGTCCCCAATGTTTTGAAACTACTGTTTTATGTACATGTATTTTGTCTCAGTTTTTAGTTATTTTGGGCAGAAGCTAAATGTAGTTCTTGTTACTCTGTTGAAATAGGAAATTCTGTGTGTCATTATTTTAATTTTTGTTTCTAGTGATGTCAAGCTCTTTTTTTGAGATTGGTAATGTTTAGTTTTTTCATTGTAAATCAATCATCTTAATATTTGACAACTATCTAAAAGTTTAATTTAATTTTTTTTTGTATTTTTAGGGAAGGGTCTAGAGGGTATTCAGGGTCTCACTGCTAGATCAGACTCATAGTGATTCTCCTGTTTGCCTTCCAAGTGCTGGGATTGCAGGCCTATGCTACCACGCCCAGTCTCAATCCTCATCTCAGTGTGCCCCAGGAGCGGAGGCCTGAGGATTGAATCCCTGGCTTCTGTGCCTGCTTGCACAGATGTTCTTTAATCCACTGAACTATTTGACTGGCCCAATACTTGACAAATTCTAATGTAAATCATTTTTTACTATTTTGTAATAATCTATAGGAGTTTAAAATATATATCACAAACCTAAAATCTTAGTCTCTTTTATATAATGCTAATATTACTCCTAGTTTATTGTTTGTATACAGTTAATTGTGTACTCTCTCATGTGGAAGGAACCCTGAGTGTTTTCAAATTTAAAAAGGCATGATAACTCATATAGTATGATCCCATTTTTGTAGAAAACTATGTATACATGCATGTAAAAGATAAGTCAACTATTTAAGTATACTTCAGTATGAAAGGACACTTCAGTATATGAGTTCACTGAACAGCGTACAAGCTTCTTGAGGCTGGAGAATTGTCTCAATCACTGGGATTTCAGTGCCTGGAGCAGCACATGACAGGCAGTAGGGAGCCAATATAGCTTGTGGAATGTGTTGATTAACAAACTATGATAAAACCACATTTATGTAAAACAACTATATAGCTATATGAAGGAGATTGTAGGTATAGTTTTGTGGGTTAATTTTCATATTTAAATGTATAGAACAATGTTAAATGCAATATATATTAAATTGTAACCTGTGTTTTCCTGTGGAGAAGAAATGAGATTATTTGTTTTTTTTTTAAATTCAAAATATTTTATTTTTTCCTTTTTAATTGGTATATGGTCACAATCCATAATATTTCTAATTGTTTTGGGGAATTGGCACATATGTGTAACATATTTTGATCATTTTTCATCCCCCATCCCCTTTTCCTACCCTCTTTCCCCCTGCATTCCTCCCCCTCGTACCTGATCACTATTTCCATCTATGGTGAATAGTTAACTGGTGGTCAACTTCTTATATCCAACTGAATTGAACTAGCATGGTACTGGGTGCAGGAGGCCCACCTGAGGGTCGTTGCCAGCAGCATAAGAGGCAGAACAGGAGAAGCCGCCAAAACGTTGTTAGGGATGCTGTTGGAGAAGCTGTTGGAAGTTGCTAGTTGTCTTGGGCTGTTTTGCTGTAGGACCTTGTCACGCCTGCTTTCCTGACTAACTTTTGGAGGAACTTGGGTCTTCATCTTGAGTTCACTTCCTGCCTCCAGAGGCGAAAATGGTGCACTGCTCAGTCTCATGGAGAAGCTTGTCACATTGGCTTTCCTGATGGGAACTCAGCTTTTCTGAAATTACATACAAATATAAGTATATATCAGTGAAGAAAATAATCATCTCAAGTGTGATCCAAGATCTTTAATTTGACGATTGTATGTTTTATATTGCCAAGTGCTGTTTTTGCTCAGGAGATTTTAGTGTACACTGATCAATAATTTAAACAATACTGAAGACAAGGCAATTCTTATTAGGAGATGTAAACCAGACTCTGAGCATGGAATGAATAAAACTGGGGTACAGTAAAGGCATCGAGTGCTATTCCCAGCACCATACTTTGGGCTAGGCGTCTCAGGGCTAAGAGAGTGGGGTCATGATGCACAGCACCCGAGACATGAGGAGTTATTGCACAAGGAAGCCACCAATCCAATACACCAGGGTGACATAAGAGAAAAGGACTGGAGAAGAGAATGGGGCAATCCTGCCCATGAACCGAGCCTCGAGTTTGGAGGCTCCTTGGGTGGCTTTTGCTTGCTGAATGTTACGACTCAGGAGTGCCAGCAGTAATTCTCACCTTAGAGATCACTGTAAGGTTTCAGGTGACTCCTGATGGACAAAACCGTGCCTCTTGATCCATTTCGTAGTCAGTACTGGTTGTGAAAGGTGAGTACATCACGTGAGAAGGCCGCTGGTCGGATCACGTGACGATGAGGAGAACCCGCAATGTGCTGCATTCAGGAGCATACCGAGTAGCCCGCTGAGGGCCGGTCCTGTTAGCTTCCCCTCAGTCTTCTGATTTTCTCAACTAGAGAGAATAAACTGCTGTTTATTAAAGGGCGGCTGCAGCCTCTTTGGGCCGCTAGGGAGCCATTCAGGAGCCTGACCTGGGTAAAGCTCTTCGATTTTACTGCTGTGTGTCACTCACTAGCACCCACAGACCCTCTGGGAAAGGATTCTATATCAATGGGGTTGTACACAGAGCCTGGCTTGGCCATTGGTACTGCTTGGATTGAGTGTAAAAGCAGTACTTGGTCGTTGAGAAGAATGAATATGACCAATGATTTAAAAAGAAAAAAACCAACCCTCTTATCTTTATTATTTGCCTAGTTGAACTTAGTGTCTGGCTGCACATGATACTCTTTTTGCTGAAGTCTGAGCATAAATTCAGGCAGCGAATATTGATGAACAATGCTTTAATCTGCCTCACTTCTCAGCCCTTTATTTGCTCAAGCTAAAAGTTCTGTATTATAGAGGAAAACCTTGGGATTTCAAGTTGTTTTTGGAGAACAAGGAATAAAGTATGGAACAAAGAAGATCTTGTAAAAGAAGCTTGGTGAATGGAGGAAAATTCAAATAAAGGAAGCATCAGTATAAACGTGAGCGATGATTTTTTAATTTAGCCACATACCCAGTAGGGTAGCTGATAGGAATGGTAGAGAAATCACTGAATTTTATTTTTCTAAGCAGATGATATTATCAAATGCTTGTCACGACTAGGCTATTACCATGAAGTTTTTAAAGGAAGAAAAATGAAAAGATTCTGATCTAATGTCATCTTTATTTCAGAAAAAAAAGATAAGAACACTAATTGTTAAGACTGGCAAAGAATTAATTTCTAGTTGCATTGAGAGGAAAAAAAAATTAACAGACTAACAAAATTATAACCTTAACATGATTGAACTCATTACTTGCAATATGGTGTAGATACTTTGTGTTGGGTTTTTAGATTGTTTGGAGAACTGGAAATGACTTCAGCATGTTAATATTGTATCAAATTAAAATGACTATCATTGTAGGGTGGGGGAGTAGCTCAGTGGAATAAGCGCTTCCCCGGCAAGTGCAAGAGCCTGAGTTCAATCCCTGGTTCCGCCAAAAAAAAAAAAAAAAAAAAAAAGAATATATTGTGTTTTGAAATTCAAACTGTAAATGTAATGTAAGTGCCATTATATATAAGGGTACACACTTTATTTTTCAAATAGAATTATGTGTACTTATCAGAACTATGAAACATAAAGAAATAAGAGAAAAATTTATTGGAAGTAACCTAATACACAGTATTAGGTGAGTATTCCCTCAGTCAGTCTTATACACAAAGAGCTTTATAAATGAATTGGTAGGGAGGTACGGATAAATATTTGTATAAGAACAAGGTATTGTTTTATCAGCTATCAAAACATATTTACTTTTATTCCAATTTACTATAATCTGAAGGGTAGGATTTAATTTCTCTTTCAGCATTGGGCATTAAGCCCTGGAGCTTAACAAGTTATGTATAGGAAGACCAATGTCACAGATAGCATTTTGCTTAAGATTTTTTTCCCCTGAAAGATTGGCAATGAGATAAGAATGCCTATTTTCATTATGTTTGTTTAACATAGTAGCAGAAGTCCTAGCCAGAGCAATCAGGCCATAGCAAGGAACAAAAAGCAAGAACTGGGAAGGAAGAGGTCTGATTCCCACTTCAGGTGATGTGATCGTGTCTACAGAAAATCCTAAAGAAGCCATTAAAAAGCTGTTAGAATTAACCCACAAATTAGTGAAGTTGCAGAACACAAAGTAAATATAGAGAAACAGAAACTGTATTGCCATAGGGAGGAAATTAATTTTGGTGGGCAAGAGAAAACCTTCTGGATTGATAGAATGGTGTTGTGCATTAATAGAGATATGGGTTACATGAGCGCATGCATTTCTCAACACTCATTAAATTGAAGAGGCTGGCCAGATAGCTCAGTGGATTAAAGTACCTCCTTAGGTGATGAAAGGTTTGATACTTGGTGTGCTATGCCAGCACCACGCCCAAGGTGCACTTAGACAGCGATTGAGACTGGGTGTGGTGGTGCGCGCCTGTAATCCCAGTGCTTGGGAGGATGAAAACGGGAGGATCAGTAGTGAGATGCTGTGGGCCCTGTGTTAAATACATAAAAATAAAAAAATAAAACAGCTGAGTTTGTGGCTGTAGAGAGGTGGTTAGCAGACTGAAGAGGAAGAGGAGAGAGAAGAAATCCGCTTCCTGGGTACAAGGTCCTATGACCACAAGTTGGTGTTCTATTACAGAGCACATGGTACAGTTGGTGCTCTAGTACATAGGCAGAGGGTGATTGTTGCAGTTGTAATTAATATGATCCCAATACTGTATTGTAGAATTGAAGGGTTGGGGAGATGGCTCAGTGGTCTAAGTGCCTGCCTGTCAAGTGCAAGGACCCACGGGTACAGTCCCCTGTACTGAATGCTATACTGGACCTGCTTGTATATAGTTAGGTGCACACACGCATGTGATTGTTAGATTGCTTCGAATTGGACCTTTTGTTGTTATGAAATGAAACTTTTATCTCTGGTCACAACCCTCTAAGTTTTAAAAGTCAATTTCATTTGACAGTAATATAGTCATTCAGTTTTCTGGTGCTTATTCTCTCTCTGTCTCTGTCTCTGTCTCTCTCTCTCTGTCTCTGTCTCTGTCTCTCTCTCTGTATACTTTATCATTATGCTTCTCATAGGACTTCTTTTTTTTTTTTTTTTTTTTTTTTTTTTTTTT